>JAODAL010008016.1:0-120922 GCA_025379985.1 Phyllomedusa bahiana | reverse complement strand
AATTTTAATCTGTGGGTCAGACAGGTTTAATGGTCATTCTGCGGTACAGGACAGATATAGTTAATGTCCAGTTCAACATAAAATAGTGGTTCAAAGACTCCTTTTCCCGGCACTTTTTAATCTGTGGGTCAGACAGGTTTAATGGTCATTCTGCGGTACAGGACAGATATAGTCAAGTCCGTTCAACATAAAATGGTGGTTGAAAAGACTCCTTTTTCCGGCACATTTTTAATCTGGGGTCATGCAGGTTTGGGGCTATGCTGTGGCCCAGGACAGGTATAGCCAATGTCCAGTGAAACTAAAATGGTGGTTGAAAAACTCCTTTTTCTGGCACTTTTAATCTGGGGTCATGCAGGTTTGGGGCTCATGCTGTGTCCCAGGACAGGTATAGTCAATGTCCAGTGAAACTAAAATGGTGGTTGAAAGACTCCTTTTTCCAGCACTTTTTAATCTGGGGTCATGCAGGTTTGGGCTCATGCTGTGGCCCAGGACAGGTATAGTCAATGTCCAGTTAAACTAAATGGTGGTGAAAGACTACTTTTTCCGTCACTTTTTAATCTGGGGTCATGCAGGTTTGGGGCTCATGCTGCGTTCCAGGACAGGGATATTAAATGTCCAGTTCAAGTAAAATGATGGTTCAAATCATACTGCCTTCTGGCACTTTTTAATTTGTGGGTCATGCAGGTTTTGGGGTCATGCTGTGGAACATGACAGGTATAGTGAATGGTGTGTGATTTTTTTTCTGTGGCTTTTATAACCTAAGTGTGTTGCCTAAGAAGTAGCACGTATCCATTTGACTGTTGTGGATGTTAATTCCAGCTTCTCCAGCCCTGGTTGGGTGTAAGAATGAAGGTGTTGTTCCTCTCCCATAGACTTTAATGGTGATCGCTCATAATCGACCATCGACTATCTTGTCAATGATGGTCGACTATCGACCATCGACCGATGGCCAACGTAATCGATCAACACTATCTATGAGGAGCGTTGCTTGTCGGTTTTCAGATGGTTTTTAAAACCGCCTGAAAAACCAACCAAAATACCGAGCTGTGGGGACAAGCCCTTCCATTTACAGGTGACCCAAAGTGGTTCATTCAAACGTCTCACCCCCCGAAGTTGTTCCACTGAGGAGAATTTGTGGAAATTGTTGTTGCAATGGGTCAGAATTTACAGGAAGCCTCTGCATTTTCAAAAAATTTGAATTATTTTCCACTCTCTCTCTGTCTCTATCCATTTCTATCTATCTCTGTATCTATCACTATCTCTCTATTTCTCTCTCTGTATCTATCACTATCTTTCTCACTATCTCTCTCTGTTCTATCACTATCTCTCTCTCTGTATCTATCACTATCTTTCTCACTATCTCTCTGTATCTATCACTATCTTTCTGTATCTATCACTATCTCTCTCTGTATCTATCACTATCTTTCTCACTATCTCTATCCATTTCTATCTCCCTCCGTATCTATCACTATCTCTCTGTATCTATTACTACTTATCTGTCTCTATCACTATCTCTCTCTATCACAATCTATGTCTCTCTATCACTATCTATCTCTAGCTATTTCTCTCTATCACTATCTCTCTCTATCACTAGCTATTTCTCTCTATCACTATCTCTCTCTATCACTAGCTATTTCTCTCTATCACTATCTCTCTCTATCACTATCTCTCTCTATCACTATCTATCTCTAGCTATTTCTCTCTATCACTATCTATCTCTAGCTATTTCTCTCTATCACTATCTCTCTGTCTCTCTCTATCACTGTTTTCCTGCTCTGTAATATACAGGTGTGTAAGGTTCCCAGAATGCTAGTGATTGTCACCCAGCTTTCCCAGGTGCAGATATCTTAGGAGAGGGTGGATGACACTACATGACTGCACACACAGGGCAAAGTGCAGGGACTGTTATTTCAGGCTGATTCTATTATTCTAGCACCAAGTCCCCGTATTGGGATGCCCCATGTCACAGCACACCCAGCGGGATGCCCCGTCACAGCACACCCGGGGGATGCCCCCTGTCACAGCACACCCGGCGGGATGCCCCCTGTCACAGCACACCCGGCGGGATGCCCCCTGTCACAGCACACCCGGCGGGACGCCCCCTGTCACAGCACACCCGGCGGGATGCCCCCTGTCTCAGCACACCCGGCCTGATGTCCCCTGTCACAGCACACCCGGCGGGATATCACAGCACACCCGGCCTGATGTCCCCTGTCACAGCACACCCGGCGGGATGCCCCCTGTCACAGCACACCCGGCGGGATGCCCCCTGTCTCAGCACACCCGGCAGCATGCCCCCTGTCACAGCACACCCGGCGGGACGCCCCCTGTCACAGCACACCCGGCGGGATATCACAGCACACCCGGCGGCCGTCTCTATCACGGGCGTCCCCGCAGGTGACCCGCCGCCCCCTCCTCCCGGTTATGTGACCATTATGAAACACACGATCCAGGCTGTTTCACAACAAGGGCAGGGAGTCCCCGCCGCAGCCAATGGCAGGGCGCGGAGCCGCGTCATGTGACCGCGCACTTTATGTAATGCGGCCGCACATGTTATATCAGGGTGGCAGCGCTTTGTGCGGGGATAGTGCCGGGTGCCCTATGGGGCAGCGCTCTGTGCGGGGATAGTGCCGGGTGCCCTATGGGGGCAGCGCTACGTGAACACTGCCAGCACCGAGCAATGCTGAGCCCGGAGGCCGCCTGCATCCTCCTCTAGCCGCAGGATCTGTAAAGGGACTGGCACCTTGTGCAGGCAGCAGCATGGAGCTCCTCGGCTGCCCCTCCTGCCAGCTCACCCTCTGGCAGCCCGTCACCCTGCCCTGCGGACACACGTTCTGTAAGAAATGCCTCAATGCGGTCACCAGATGCCAGATCTGCAAGCAAAGGTTAAAGATCAGAAGTGTCCAGGAGCTGAGGGGCAACACTCTGCTCTCCAACCTGCTGGACAAGTGCCTGGACATGGACACCAAAGTCAAGAGGATCACAAGGGACCTAGAGGAGCTGATCTCCAGCCAGGACTATGAGGAGGCTGGGAAGGTGGCCTGCAAAGGCATAGTCATGGGTAAGGAACCCGAAAGACGAGGCCACCTAGAGGTGCACGACCTGAAAGGGTTAAGATGCGGCCACCTATAGGTGTATGACCGGAAATGGTTAAGACGAGGCCACCTATAGGTGTATGACCGGAAAGGGTTAAGAGACGAGGCCACCTATAGGTGTATGACCGGAAAGGGTTAAGAGAAGAGGCCACCTATAGGTGTATGACCGGAAAGGGTTAAGAGACGAGGCCACCTATAGGTGTATGACCGGAAAGGGTTAAGATGAGGCCACCTATAGGTGTATGACCGGAAAGGGTTAAGATGAGGCCACCTATAGGTGTATGACAGGAAATGGTTAAGACGAGCCCACCAATAGGTGTATGACCTGAAAGGGTTAAGATGAGGCCACCTATAGGTGTATGACCAGAAAGGGTTAAGACGACGACACCTATAGGTGCACGTCCTGAAAGGGTTAAGAGACGTGGCCACCTATAGGTGTATGACTTGAAAGGGTTAAGAGACGTGGCCACCTATAGGTGCATGACCAGAAAGGGTTAAGAGACGAGGCCACCTATAGGTGAATGACCTGAAAAAACAAGAAGGGGTTAAAAGACGAGACCTCGTATAGGTATATGATCAGAAATGGTTAAAAGATGAGTAACACTTATATGTGTATATCCAGAAAGGGGTTAAGAGACGAGGCTGTATGACCTGGTTAAACAAGAAAGGGTTAAAAGTTGAAGCATCTTAAAGGTGTATGCCCAGAAAGGGTTAAAAGACGAGGCCACCTATAGGTGTATGCCCAGAAAGGGTTAAAAGACGAGGCCACCTATAGGTGTATGCCCAGAAAGGGTTAAGAGACGAGGCCACCTATAGGTGTATGACCTGGAAAAACAAGAAGGGGTTAAAAGACGAGACCTCGTATAGGTATATGATCAGAAATGGTTAAAAGGTGAGGCCACTTATATATGTATGTCCAGAAAGGGTTAAAAGCTGAGGAATCTTATAAGTGTATGACCTGATTAAACAAGAAGGGGTTAAAAGCTGAGGTCTCTTAAAGTTGTATGACCAGAAAGGGTTAAGAGAGGCGGCCTCTTATGTCCTTTTTGCTCTTATTTTCTTATCTAGGATCGGTCATGTATAGCATGTAATCTATTGTGTTGGCTTTCTGTGTCCCAGATGTTGTCCTCATCTGACTCAAAATTATTGCTTGACCTATTCTTATAGAAGTTGGAAAATCATGGCAGGTCGACATTGCTGCTGATGACTTCATTATCAAGTTGGCATTTCCAATCAAATTTATATTCCAATACAAAGTATAGCCCAGCTGTAAGGCCTAGATGCCACCCCCTGGCAGCATGCACTGTGGGCAGGATATAGGCATCATGACCACCTGATGGTACTTTAGGTGCTGCTGTTTACTCCTGTTGGTCATGATGTAAGTAGACACGCTGCCGCTGTGTTTCATTTTTGTGATAAGCCACAGGGTAGGTTGACACGGCTGATTTTTATCGCTGAATCTGTCAGCGATGAATTAGGGTATGTTCACACGGCTTAACTGCGGGGCGTGATTTCGCCCTGCAATTACGCCGTGTGGACGGAGGCGGGGCGGGAGCGGGGGAGTGAGCGGGGGGCGGCACTTCGCCGGCCCATAGACAATCATTACTAGCGGCGCGTATACGCCGCTAGAAAGTGACATGTCAATTATCTCCCCGCCCAGCGGCTTCGCCGGGCTGGGAGAGGAGACGTAATCCATAGTTCTCTATGAGAACAGTGGATTACCGTAATGAATGAGCCGTTTTCGACCCGTAATTTGCGCACTTCGGCGCGTAATTACGGACAGAAATACGGCCCATTTTAAGCCGTGTGAACATAGCCTTAGCGTCACTTAAATTTGTACCAGTAAACGTGGATTTTGGACGGGTATTTGACTGTGAATTTCAGAGGTAAAGTTTCAGCATCCAATATATAAAGTGAGGTAAGGAATCAGTGCCGAACCCACCTCAAGAATTGACATGTCAGTTCTTTTTTCAGTGCTGAAAAGAAATCGGCGCCAAGGAAAATTGCCGTTGTGTGCACAATGGTGCGGAATTTCCATTAGCATGTGAGGTGGATTTCAGTCAGATTTGGAGGCTGATTCTGAGACGGAATCAGCGCTGAATATATCTCAGCTTCTCTCCTCAATCATATAACCCTATATATCACAGAGCTCAGCTTCTCTCCTCTATCATATAACCCTATATATCACAGAGCTCAGCTCCTCTCCTCTGTCATATAACCCTATATATCAGAGTTCAGCTCCTTTATCATATAACCCTATATATCACAGAGCTGAGCTTCTCTCTCTATCATATAACCCTATATATCACAGAGCTCAGCTTCTCTCTCTATCATATAACCCTATATATCACAGAGCTCTGCTCCTCTCCTCTGTCATATAACCCTATATATCACAGAGCTCACTTCATCTCCTCTATCATTAACCCCATATATCACAGAGCACAGCTTCTCTCCTCATATCATATTAACCCTATATATCAGAGCTCAGCTTCTCTCCCTCTATCAATAACCCTATATATCACAGAGCTCAGCTTCTCCCTCCATCATATAAACCCTATATATCACAGAGCTCAGCTCTCCTCTATCATATAACCCTATATATCAGAGCTCAGCTTCTCTCCTGCTACCATATAACACTATATATCACAGAACTCAGCTTCTCTCCCTCCATCATATAACCCTATATATCAGAGCTCAGCTTCTCTCCCTCCATCATATAACCCTGTATATCACAGAGCTCAGCTCTCTTCTATCATATAACCTTATATATCACAGAGCTCAGCTTCTCTCCTCTGTCATATAACCCTATATATCACAGAGCTCAGCTTCTCTCCTCTGTCATATAACCCTATATATCACAGAGCTCAGCTTCTCTCCTCTATCATATAACCCTATATATCACAGAGCTCAGCTTCTCTCCCTCTATCATATATCCTATATATCACAGAGCTCAGCTTCTCTCCTCTATCATATAACCCTATATATCACAGAGCTCAGCTTCTCTCCTCTATCATATAACCCTATATATCACAGAGCTCAGCTTCTCTCCTCTATCATATAACCCTATATATCACAGAGCTCAGCTTCTATATATCACAGAGCTCAGCTTCTCTCCTCTTCTCTATCATATAACGCTATATGTCACAGACCTCAGTTCTCTCCCTCTATCATATAATCCTATATATCACAGAGCTCAGCTCCTCTCCTCTATCATATAACCCTATATATCACAGAGCTCAGCTTCTCTCCTCTATCATATAACCCTATATATCACAGAGCTCAGCTTCTCTCCCTCTATCATATAACCCTATATACCACAGACCTCAGCTTCTCTCATCTATCATATAACCCTATAGATCACAGAGCTCAGCTCCTCTCCTCTATCGTATACCCCTAAATATCACAGCGCTCAGCCTCTCTCATCTATCATGTAACCCAACATATCACTGCTCTGACTCTGAAATGAAGCAAAATCAGTACATCAATGTATTTGGTAATAGTCTTTATTTACCTACTTTCTCTACATGTCTATAGTGAGGTGAGTTTTTACTAGAGGGAGGGAGTCAAATTGCATACTCTGATTGTATGAGTAGTGTTATGCACAGTGTAGATAGTGATCACTAATAAAACTATGTACATTGTGCCGGCATTTCTAGCATATTGTTTAGTACAGAAATAGATCACAATGTTAGGATTGGTTCACATCTGTGTTGAAGGTTCTGTTCAAAGCCTTCATCACATATTGTGCCCAAAATGCCAGAAAAAATTAAGAATTTATCATTTAAAATGACAAACAGCACGACTGAAACTATACTGTAGGTATCTGTTATGTAATGGAGAGGTGGAGAGGAGCTCCTTTGTGATGGAGGTTCTATGATGCCTTCATGCAGATGTTAACCAGGCCTTAAGGGGGTTATATATTCTTTTAAAAAAGTTACTTCTGGTTGTGGAGGGTTTAAAATTCACCTAGCCACACAGTTAGGAAGTCTGGGAAATTTGGATATTTGTGTTTTTAAATAAAGTTCATTTTATAAAGTAGTAGTTGGAGAATATTGATTTTTGCGCATATTAGGCTGTAGATTAGCCTCATCTAGTGGAGCTAATCTGTAGCCTGGCTCTCCTAAATCCTGTTCACTTGCCCTTTTAGGCCATGTTCACACGGCTTAAAATTGGACGTATTTCTGTCCGTAATTACGCGCCGGAGTGCACAAATTACGTCTGGAATACGTCCCAGTCATTGCGGTAATCCATAGTTCTCATAGAGAACTATGGATTACGTCCCCTCTACTTGCTCGGTGAATCCGCCGCGGAGGGAGATAAGTGACATGTGAAGTCTATGGGCCGGCGAGGTGCCAGCCCCCCGCCCCGCCCCCGGCCACACGCCGTAATTGCGGGGCATAATTACGTCCCGCAGTTAAGCTGTGTGAACATAGACTTAGAGCAAATGGAAGTTATAGATTTGGGTCCCCTCTGTAAGAGAGAAGGGAGAGCTGCCATATATGATCCTGGCCTGGCAGATTTAGGGTATGTTTACATGACTGATTTGGACGCTGATTTTTCAGTGCCCAGAACAGCATCAAATTCAAAACCTTCTTCACAAAATGCTTTGATGAGGTTTTTGAGAGACGCGTCTTAGGCGCTGTTTTCAGCACGATTTTACCTTGACCGGCCTACAACATTGCAACTTTGCAAACCACATCCAAAACTGCGCCCAAAACCACGCCAAGGTTTTGAAGCTCTCCATTGATTCCTATGGGGATTTTCAGCATTGGAAACGCTTAAAGGGGTTTTGCCACGAAGTAAAATTGACTTAAATAATAAACATTTTCACCATTCATCATTATTAAAAATTCTGCACCGTTTTTGTCTTAGATGCTCCTTGAGTGATCCATAGTGTACAGCTCGTCTCCAGGGGATACGACCAGGGCTGAGAGCTTCTCACTCCTGGTCAGACATGCTCAGACATCACTTCTCCTCTCAGACAAACCCCCGGTGCTGTCATTGTACTCCTGTCCTCTGTACAAATAAATTTAAAAAAAGAAACCTCAATCAGGTATGTGCATTGATAAAGAGAAATAAAATCCACAGGTTTTGGTTCCTGCAGGGATTTGAACCGAGGGTCCTTGTGCCTGGAGGCAAAAGTTTTACCTCTGAGCTACATTGTAACTACTCACAGCTCTTTACATAAACATACTTTTCTTTGACTAGAGAGAGGAAAAGCCTGGTGATGTCATCCTGCTGGCTCACATAATATGCAGTTCAAACAAATCACACACGCCCCCTTCTGAGCACACAGAGCTGAAGAGCTGGATACAGGAGGTATGAGAGATCGTGGCAAAACCCCTTTAAAGAATTGACATAACACTTATTTTTCAGTGCCCAGAACAGCATGGAAAACGTGTGACAAAACGGCTTTCAAAAATGTGTGAACAACAACGCGGTTTTACATAGGAATCAATAAAAATGAACTGGGAGAGTTTGGGAAACATATTGGACGATCTTTTGGGCACGGAAACGCTTCAAAATATGTGTCCAAATCAGCCAAGTGAACATACCTTTATACTGTCGATGTATTCCAGGCATACAATTTACAACTAGTTACAGAATGGCATTATTTACCCAAAGATAAATCCTTTTTAAAGGGGCTTTGCCACAAGGTAAAATTGACGTGGGAAGTTTGCAAATTAAAAAAATAAACATTTTCACCATTATTAAAAATTCTGTACCATTTTTGTTTTAGCTGCTCCCTTAGGCTATGTTCACACGGGTTAACTGCGGGGCGTAATTACGGACCGAAATACGGCCCATTTCAAGCCGTGTGGACATGGCCTTAGTGATATATAGTACACAGCTCATCTTCCAGAGGATATGACCAGGGACAAGAGCTCCTCAGTCCTGGCTGCACATGCTCAGACATCACCTCTCCTCTCTACTATTGTCACTATTTCTTGTCTAATAGTCTCACACACTCACTGCTGAGCGAGTGTTGTACCCCACGTGCAGTCATTCTACTCCTTAGTAATTACTCAAACAGTTCGAATAATTAAAAAAAAAAAAGAAACCTCGATCAGGTCTGTGCATTGATAAAGGGGAAAAAAATTCCACAGGTTTAGTTCCTGCAGGGATTTGAACCTAGGACCCCGCTGCTCTAAGGCAAAAGCATTAACCAAATGAGCTACTCACAGGTCTTTACATAAACAGACCTTTGTTTGACTAGAGTGAGCACACTCTAAGGGCAGGCATGGTGATGTCAGCCTGCTGGGTCACATGAGATGGAGTTCAAGCAAATCCCACAGGCCCTCTTCTGAGCACACTGAGAGCTGAAGAAAGGACTAGAGGACATGAGATGCCTTTGTGGCAAAACCCCTTTAAGCATTTGTATCTTGATTAAATTGTTACATTTTAAATTTGATGCTTATAATTTGGTGTATTTAAAAAAAAAAAAAAAAATGTAATCGGAATAGTGTCGTTTTACTTGTTTGAAATGTAAACAATTTGATTGTTAGGGTATGTTCACACGATGTAACGTGCCGCAGTACATGGTGTGTTTCGGGAGCTCGCGCTAATGCGTCCGTACCCCCGTGGCGTGGGGGCGCCAGCAGCCCGCCGGCCCCATTGGTATTCATTATTTGCGGCGTGTATTCACCGCAAATAATTGACATGTCACTTATCTCCCCGCGCGTACAATGCGATCGTATTGTATGAGCGGGGAGAGGAGACGCAATCCATAGTTCCATAATTTCAGCGCGCATCTCGGCCGTATTAGAGCGCAAATACGCGGCGAAATGTGCATTGAAATTACGCCGTGTGAACATAGCCTTAGTTTTAAAACTCTGGTGGAGTCGAGGGGGTTGCGGGCATCAAAAAGACATCCTGCACATAAGGCCACATGTATGAAAACTGTCTAGGTCTAAAACTCACTTTGTTGCCCTTAGCAGCCAATCAGAGCCCCCCCTTTCATTTCATATAGTGCTCTGGAAAAATGAAAGGGACGCTCTGATTGGTTACTATGTGCAACAAAGTGAGTTTTAGACCTAGACCGTTTTCATACATGTTGCCCATAGTATGAAAACTATGCACCCCTTGCTGAGGGCAGCACAAGCTAGTGTCAGACCTAGTGTTGTTCCCAGCGCCGTGTCCCTTATTCTGTAAGATGCTGTAGTTTTAGAGTATTTACCCCTCAAATCTTATTCATGAGCAGGCGTTAGCTCCACCCACCAAAGGCTAGCCCCGCCCATCTGGCAGTTATTCACATGTTTCTACCTATTCAAAGTAATAGGTTTATCAGTTGAGGTGGGCGGGGCTAGCCTCAGGTGGGCGGGGTTTGAGAAAAACTGACACTCTGAATGACTCTTCGAATGACTCTTCTGGCTGAAAACTGCAGATTTGAGCATTAAATACCTGAAAACTGCAGCATCTTACAGAATAAGGGGCACAGCGCTAGAAACAGCAGTCTGACACTAGCTTGTGCTTCCTCAGCAAGGGGGGCATAAACTATGTGACAGGTTCTCTTTAAGGCTGGCGTTGCCTAAAAACATAGGGCCTCATGTCTGAAAACTGTCTAGGTCTAAGACTTTCTTTGTTGCCGATAGCAACCAATCAGAGCTCTCCTTTCATTTCATATAGTGTTTTGAAAAAATTAAAGGGGAGCTCTGGTTGCTATGGGCTACAAAGAAAGTCTTAGACCTAGACACTGTTCATACATGTCCACCATAAGGCTTTATAAAAACTGTCTAGCAGTAAGACCAATCAGAGCTTTCATTTCATATAGTGCTCTGGTAAAAAAAATAAGTCTGAGATCTGTTTGGTTGCTATGGACAACAAAGACAGTCTTAGGAACTGTTCACACTACGTTTATGGCTCATGTTAAACATTTACGTTTTGATATCAGAAAACAGTATTGGAACGTATTGTTGGACATTACATTTGACCCATTACAGTCTATGGATAAGTCAAAGGAGCATATTTTTGGATCCAGTCCATATATTTCAGTTTCTGAAAAGTGTGGTGTATGACGCTATTTTGTCCTGCAAAAACAATTATATCTTCTGATACTGGTTTTTTTTTTTTTTGCATTTAAGTCAATGATCTTAGACATATCTTAACCCCTTAAGGACCCTGGACGTATGAGTACGTCCCAGGGTCGGTAAGGGGCTTTGCAGGAAGAACGCTTCGCGACTCCCCCCCCCCCCCGCACAGCCGGTGGGTGCTAGTGATTGATCGCAGCTAACACCCGGCCGGTACAGCGCGAGCGGGCAGTGTCGCCCACCCGCGCTGTTTAACCCCTTAGACGCTGCGGCAAAGATTTTTACCGAAGATCTAACGGCGTAAAAGCAAAACACCCGCAACACATGGCAAAAGTACATTTTTTTCACAATTTGTCCCAATTGAATTTTTTTGCGGTTTCCCAGTATATTCTATAGTATGGTGAATAACACCATTAGAAAGTACATCTTGTCCCGCAAAATAAAAGCCCTCATATGTCTATGTAGGTGGAAAAATAAAAAAGTTAGGGCTCTGGGAAGTAGAGAGGAAAAAACGAATGTGTAAACAAAACAAAAACGCCGGGTCCTTAAGGGGTTAAGAGGCAGATTCAGTAGCTGTAGGGTGTGCCCTCAAAATCAACTCACAGTGGAAACCCAGAATGAAATTCCCCTAGTGGGCCCTAGGCATCCCAGTCCGACACTGTTTGCATACATAAAATGTATACGCTTTTGTATGCGTTTTTCATCAGAAATCACATGATGATGTCATTCATATACTTTTGATGTATACATTAAAAAACCCATAGATGTACACAATAAAAAGTTTACGTTTTGATACTTTTTTTTAGGCATACATTTTGGGAAAAAAAAAGTTTCCCTATACCATATGCTAAAAATGTACTGTGAACCTAGCCTTACAGCTCGAAAGTTTTCATACATAAGTGCTTATTACAACTTACTACTCAAGTCATGTTCCATCAGTGGAGGAGGTATACTGAAGCCGTTCGCAGGTTCCACTGATCCTGTTGAGATTATATATATATATATATAATAGAGGAGAGAAGCTGAGCTCTGTGATATATAGGGTTATATGGTAGAGGGAGAGAAGCTGAGCTCTGTGATATATAGGGTTATATGATAGAGGGGTAGAAGCTGAGCTCTGTGATATATAGGGTTATATGATAGAGGAGAGAAGCTGAGCTCTGTGATATATAGGGTTATAAGAGAGAGGAGAGAAGCTGAGCTCTGTGATATATAGGGTTATATGATAGAGGAGAGAAGCTGAGCTCTGTGATATATAGGGTTATATGATAGAGGGGAGTTGGCCTGGCGCCGCTGCCATCGCCAAGGTCTTAAGCCGTTACCTTAGCGATCGGTATCGACATAGGACCCTAACGATCGGCATCGGCGGATAGTGGTGGCGCCGGAGACGACTAACATACTGCAGTTTATAAGCTTTCTATTCATTACCTATTACACACTTCTTTACTCTACGTGTACATTAAGGCCTCGTTCACACAGCTTATTTCTGGCATGGATTTTAGCCGTACTGCGCTGCAGTACGGCTGGAATCCGTGCCAGGCATTATGGTGATCCATAGTTGTCATAGAGAACTATGGATTCCGTCTCTCCTCCCTGCTCGGCGAATAGGCCAAGAGGGAAGAAAGTGACATGCACATTACGCCGGCGGGATACGCGCCGTGGATAATGCATGTCTATGGGGCCAGCGAGCTGCCGCCCCTGCCCCGCCCCGTAAACACGTCATAATTGTGGGCGAAATCCATCCCGCAATTACGGCGTGTTTAAGCCGTGTGAACATCGCTTAATAGTAGATACGGAGGACTTCACTTGGTCTCCGGTTGCCATGGCAAACAAAAGGCACCCTGTGATTGCATCACAAGGGGAGCGATCAAGGCCCGCTCCGGAAAACGCCCTGTAATTTAATCAGTATGTTGTTTACCTGGGGCCCGAGTTTGACATATCACAGATCGGGTTGACAGATTGCTGGGTGGGGCTGGTGAGTATCCAGCTGTTCTGCTGCACATTGACACCAATGACAAAGTTAGAGGTAGGTGGAGTGTCCTTAAAAACAATTTCAGGGAATTAGGCCAAAAGCTTAAGGCAAGGACCTCCAAAGTAATATTTTCAGAAATACTATCTGTACCATGGGCCGCACCAGAGAGGCAGAGGGAGATTAGAGAGGTGAAAAAGTGGCTCAGAAATTGGTGTAGGAAAGAGGGATTTGTGTTTTTGGAGAACTGGGCTGACTTCTGTATTGGCTACAGACTCTATGCTAGGGACGGGCTGCACCTAAATGGGGTGGGTGCAGTTGAATTGGGGGACACGATGACCAGGAAGTTGGAGGAATATTTAAACTTGGGACTGGGGGGGAGGGAAACTACTCATATAGCGTGCAAGATAGTGAAGATAGAGAGCTGGGAACTAGGAATAAATCAGGGGGTGGAGGGAGGTTAAAAGATTGAAGACCAAAACATTTCTAAATTGTCGCTGACCAATGCCAGGAGTCTCTCCAACAAAATACATGAACTAGAATTATTTATTGCCGTAGAAAAATATGACATAGTGGGGATAACTGAGACACGGCTGGACGAGAGCTACGACTGGGCGGTCAACTTACAGGGTTACAGTTTATTTAGGAGAGATCGTACAAAACGGAAGGGAGAGGTGTTTGTCTCTATATAAAATCCTGTCTGCAGCCAACACTGCAGGAAGATATAGGTACAGGTAATGAACAGGTGGAATCATTATGGGTACATATACATCGGGGTAATAACAATAATAAAATTGTACTAGGGGTCTGCTATAGGCCCCCAAATATAACAGAACCCATGGAGGATGTACTCCTCAGACAAATATATGAGGTGGCTAATCAGCATGAGGTTATTATGGGCGACTTTAGCTACCCAAACATAAGTTGGGAAACTGAAACCTGTAGCTCTCATAACTGAAACAGGATTTTGTCAATAGCTAAAGACATTTACCGTTCCCAACTGGTGCAGGAGCCAACTAGAGGAAAGGCACTTCTGGACTTAATATTCACTAACAGACATGACAGAGTAACGTAGTTTCAGGTTAGGGGGCACCTGGAAATAGTGACTACAATATAATACATTTCCATTTATTCTTAAATAGAATATTTTGTTGAGGAGCCACAAATACACTGAATTTTAAGAAGGCTAATTTTAATCTGCTTAGAGAGACCCTAAACCGTATTGACTGGGACAAGTTGTGTAATAATAAAAGAATAGATAATAAATGGGAGATCTTTAAAACACCTTAAAGGGGTTTTGCCAGGATGTGCCTTATCTGCTAAGAAGCAAATGTAAACAAGCCATGGAGCTGAGAGAGAGAGAGAGAGAGAGAGAGAGAGAGAGAGAGAGAGAGACAGGAGGAGCAGAGAGCTGCATAAGGGATCGTGTGAAATGCTCACTAAAATAATCAAACTACAACTAGTGGAATGTGTATACAAAAGACAACACCTTTTCTCCACAGCAGCTTGAAAGCTTCTTCAGCCTCTGGAAAGGCTTCATGTTCCCTGTCATCAGATAAAGCAGGGATCTACTCAGATAATCACACTACAACTAGTGGTTTCTGTATACAAAAGAAAACATTTCTACCCGGTGCCTTCAACTCCCTCTCATCAGATAAGGTGTCTTCTCTGCGCAAGCCCGGCCAGCAGCTCTCGTCAGGTCGTATCTAGTACAAGCTTTGAAGTAACTAAGGGCAGGTAAGGCAGCCTGTAGCTCTCTCAGGCTGAAATATTTTTAATCACATATATTTAGAAAAGTGATTAAATACCAATTTTGGAGGATCCCACGTCAACATTACATCGTGGCAAAACCCCTTTAAGCGCCCACTGTGAGAGATACAAACCTTCTGGAAATAAAATGATTAGAAACAGGAAAAAAAACAATGTGTGTAAAGGAAGCAAAAAAATAACAAAAAGAAAGAAACTACTTAAACAGGAGGGCAGTGAAGAGGCATTAAAAAGCTATAAGGAAAAAAATAAAAATATGTAAAATAATGATATAAAAGCTATATAAATAGTAAAAAGATTCAAATGGAAAATGTTGGCACTTTGAAAAGTAGTGAGGGAGATGTTGTAGAGGGCGATGAGGAGAAAGCAAACCTATTAAACAATTTTTTACTCCACTGTATTTATTATGTATTTATTAAGGAGGATGACCTTTCTGTGGATGAGCAGAGGGAGGAGGTAAACTCCACCTTAAATGTTTCTTGTCCAACCCATGAAGAACTGCAGCTCCGCCTTAAGAAAATTAAAATAGACAACGCACCAGGCCCTGATGGTATACATCCCCGTGTCCTAAGGACCGTGTCCCTATTTTTTTATATTTATGGACAGTATAATAATGGGGTATGTCCCAAAGGATTGGCTCATAGCAAACGTGGTGCCAGTATCAAATAGGGATCCCGGAAACTACAGGCCAGTAAGTATAAGGTTTTCTAAGAAATTCTATACTGGAGTACCTCACTGAAAATAAATGTTTCAGCATGGGTTTATGAAGGATTGGTCTTGTCAAACTAATATCATCAGCTTTTATGAGGAGAATCGTTTTAGACTGGATCGGAGTGAGGCATTGGATGTTATATATCTATATTTTTCTAAAGCATTTGATACTGTGCCACATAAAAGGTTGGTAAGTAAAATGAGAATGCATGGTCTGGGGGAAAATGTTTGCAAGTGAGTAAGTAACCGGCTTAGTGATAAAAAACAAAGGGTGGTGATTAATGATACATACTCAGACTGGATCCCTGTTACTAGTGGGGACCACAGAGGTCAGTATTGGGCCATAGTCTCTTTATTATATTCATTAATGATCTTACACATGGATTGCACAGTAGAATATAAATCTTTGCAGATTACACTAAGCTCTGTAAAGTAATCAGCACAATAAAGGATAATGTTTTTATTACAAAGGCATCTGGATAAGTTGGAGGCCTGGGCAGAGAAGTGACAGATGAGGTTTAACACAGATAAATGCAAGGTTATGTTCATGGGGAGGAAAAATCTACTACATGATTACATGTTAAATGGAAAAACGCTGGGAAAATGTGACTGGAGAAGGACTTGGGAATCCTGGTGGACAGTAAACTTAACTGTAGCAGCCAGTGTCAGACAGCAGCGGCCAAGGCAAACAGGATTATGGGGTGCATTAAAAGGGGCATAGAGGCACATGATGAGAACATTATTCTCCTATTATACAAGTCACTGGTTAGACCACACATGGAATATTGTGTACAGTTCTGGCAACCAGTTCACAGAAAAGACATTGTAGAGCTTGAACAGGTACAAAGGCGGGCAACAAAAATAATAAAATAACTGGGTGGACTACAATACCCAGAAAGATTAGCAAGATTATAGAGGAAAGACTGCTTCAGTGAGACATAATAAATATATTAAATTCAATATAAAGATCTCTCCGAAGATCTATTTATACTCAGGACTGGATCCATAACAAGGGGCATCCTCTACTCCAAGAGTAAAGAATGTTTCTACATAAAGATAGGAAGGGATTCTTTACTGTAAGAGCTGTGAGACTGTGGAACTCGCTGCCAGATTAACTTGTCATGGTGAATTCACTAAGAGGTCAAAAAGGGTCTGGAAGCATTTCTAGAGTGCAATAATATAAGAAGTTATAGTGACTAGGATTCTGGAGAGGGGTCGTTGATCCAGGGATTTATTCTGATTGCAAGATTGGAGTCAGGAGTCGGGAAGGAATTTTTTTCCTAAAATGAGGACAATTGGCTTCTACCTCTTGGGGGATTTTTCCTTCCTCTGGATCAACACTATAGCACAATAGGCTGAACTTGATGGACGTCTGTCTTTTTTTCGGCCTTACAAACTATATAATGCTGAAGATCCTTATAGGAATCAGTGGAGAGTTTCAAAACATCGGCGCAGTTTTTGACGCTTTTTTGGGCCCTGTTTCTCCCCCGGCTGTTAATTTGTATGGGTGTTTCATAAAGAAAATGTTAATTGCAAAACCTTGTCAGAAACCACAAGGCAAAAGCCTGATCAAAACCTAGTCTGAAAAGGCTGTTTGCAGACAAGGTTTTGACGCCGTGTGAACATACCCTTAAGAGTCTATAGATGGATGTTAATAGATATAACCTGACATGTGCTAGCAAATATAATCTATATAGTTATAAAACACCTTTGAGTCGCTAAGAGATCAGCGTGACCTTTATCCTGAATGATCAAACAATGTTGACTCCATATAGAAGGAAGAAAACGAAGTGTAAGTATCTGGAAACCTTTACACTTACTTGGCTATGATCCATGTTTTCTGATTCCCCCTTCCTCACACCTAAAAGGGTAAGTTTAACCCTTTCACAGCGTCTGCGACGTATATTTATGTGGCGGCATGAAGGGAGTATGCAACGGGCTTTAATCCCTGCTGCGTTTAATCCTTTAGACATCAAGGCTGTGGTGTCTCTTTCCCTGAAGTACCCCCGTGACAAGATTGCAGGGTGGCGAGCTGTTTGCCATGGCAGCTGGAAGACTAATGAAGGCTTCTATAGCTGCCATGTTACTGCTCCTATTACTTACGCCACAAGAAGTAATGTGAGTGGCATCTCTGTACACTCTTCTGCATCGTATAAATTAGGGGTGTCAAACTGCGGCCCTCCAGCTGTTGGGAAACTACAACTCCCATCATGCCCATGTTATAGATTATACAAATGCATGATGGGAGTTGTAGTCTCCCAACAGCTGGAGGGCCCCCAGTTTGCACCTGGGGTATAAATAATGGGGGACTGGTTTTTTAAAGCGATTTCCCCCTCCCCCATGGGGAAACCAATTACCCTAGGGGGGCCCTGCTTTTAAAAGGGTAAAAAAAAAAGTTTCTAAAAAACCCCGTTTGCCATTTTGAAAAATTAAAAAAAAAAAAAATTTAAAAACCATAAAAAGTATGCCCCTTCCAAAAAAATTTTTAAAGTTTATACAAAAAAAAATTCAAAAAATTTTCCCATAAAAGGAGCACTTTTAAAAAAAAAAAAGCCGAAAAATTCAATTTTTTTTTTTTAAATTTTTGTATCCTAAAAAATTTGTAATAAAAAGTTTTTAAAAAAAGTCGCTTATACCCCAAAAAAATTGGTACGATAAACTACGCTTCAGCCGCAGAAAACTTGGCCTATGTCAGGGAGGTCCTTTAAATTAAAAAAAACAAAAAATTTTTGGTTGAAGAAAATTTTTTTGCTGCGGGGAAAAAATGTAAGAAAAAAAAAAAGGTTTTGAATTTTTTTAAAAAAGTACAAAAAACTTTAAACCGGAATTAAAAATTTTTGAATTTGAAGGGTTTCAAAACCTGCAGAATCGATAGAGAGGGGAATGCATTTATACGACCCCACCAAAAAAAAAATATTTGAAAGGGCCCGGGTGTTACACGGTTATTCCGAGGATTTGGGGCCCGTATTGGGGGTTTTACAAACCCGCCTTTAATTTAAGGGGGGGGGGGGGGCCAGAGCATGGGGGGGGGGCCGGGGCCCCCCGGCCCCAATAGCCCAATTTGAATTTTTTTAAAAGGGGCCCCGGGGCCCCGAAATTTTTTTGGTGCTTGTCCTTTCCCCCGCGGGGGTTCCCCCCGTGGGGGGGGGGGGGCAAAGGGAAAATTTAAAAGGGGGGGGGGGGTTTCTTTTTTTTTTTTTTTTTTTTGGGTTGTAGTTTTTTCACCCCCCAAAGGGGGCCGAAAAGTAGGAAGGGTGGTTTTTTTTGGTTTTTGGGGCCCCCTTGGGGGCTTAAGGGGTTGGTAATTATTTATTTTTTTTGGGGTTTGGGTTTTAGGTTTTTAATTTGGGTTTTGGGGATTTTTGGGGGGGGAAAAAATTTTTGGGTTTTTTTTTTTTTTTTTCACCTAATTTTCCCTTAATAACTTGTTAAGATTTAAAGGGGTTTTTTTTCTTTTTTTTTAAAAGGGCTTCGGAAAAAAAAGGGGGACGTGAAAAAAAGAAAAAATTTTGAAATTTGGTTTGTCTTTAGGAAGGTTTGTTTTTTTCACGTTTTCCTTTCTTTGTGTTTTTTTTGTTTTTTACCCCAAAGTGCTGGTCAGGATCCCCTCCTTCCCTTTTCATTTGCTGAGAGCTTCTTTTTAAAATTTGTACAGTCCCCCGGCGTTTTTCACGGAGCTGTGTCTTTAAATCAGGGGAAAGGGGAAAAAATCACATTTTCATTTTAAAAACAGGCAGAAGAAACGAATTAAAAAATGAAGGGTTACACAATCGGGAAAAGACAAAATTTGGGGCGTCCCTGCCTGACTCGATTTAGGCGGTAGCATTTTCTCTTCCACCCCAAGCAGAAAAAAGGACTGAAAAAAGATTCTAAAAATGGGGAAAAATAACCGTTTTTTTCCCGGGGCCCTTAACTCCCCTGCATAGAAAGCGAGATCTGTGCCGTTAAATTGAAAGCTGTAACCATCTCCAGCTGTGAGGGGAAAGAAGAGATAAATTGTTTCGGGTCTAGTTTGGTTTTTGCACCCTGTGGTATGTTTTCAGCCCCCTTACAAAAATTAAGGGACTGCTTTGGAAAAGACCCCGTGAAATGTGGACTCAAAAGAGGGGGGGGAGAGATTTCACGGGAGCCGGGAAAGCACAGTAAAAGGGGGGGGAAGTTTGTCACCCAGCTGGGAGGGGAAGAAAAAAACCCCTCCCCTTAACGGGAGTGAGAAGCGGAGAGCAGTGTAAATTCACCCCGAACTAAGGAAGGATCCCAACCCCCTTTTAAATTTTAAAGGTTATTATGGTTGTTGGATCCCTATATGTGTAGGGTTTTTTTTTTGGTGTTGTAATTAATGCAAAAATTTTTTTAATTAAATATTTTTTTTTTTTTTTTTTTTTTTTTTTTTACACTTTTATTTTTTTTTTTTAAACCCCATGAAGGGGAAACTTTTTATTTTTTTTTTTTTTTTTTTACATTAGAAAATGTATTTGATATTCATATATGCAAAATTTAAAATGAAATTTCTGTGTCATTTCTGCACAGGAAAGGGATCGGGGCCCAGCTCAAGTTCCCCTGTTTCATTAGCTTGTCACACAGAAAGCCTGGGGCTACTTAGGTCCCCGGGCTTGACTATGGAGAGGGTTTCCCCCTGGTCTGTCGGGTTCCCCCCGGGTTTGTCCCGATCACCCGACGGAGCAGGGAAACCTTTGATTGCACTGCGGTGACTAACTGGGGGCCCAAAAAAAAAGGGTTTTTTAAAGAAACCGGGGAGCGGGGGGTTTTCCCCGGTGCTTGCAGGAGCTGGCGGGGAAATCAGGGTTTTGTAGTGGGCCCCGGTTCCCACCCGGGGGCTGTGGTCCCTGCGCGCCGAAAAACTCCGGGTTTTGTTGCAGGGTTTCCCAAAAAAGGACGTCGTTGCAGAGAATGCCCTTTGCACCACCCGCTTTCAAAAAAAGGTGGGGGGGTTCGTTAAGGGGGTTTAAAGGGGTTTTATGCTAAAAAAGATCATTTTCAAAGTTTTTTGGGGGACAGTAAAAAAAAGGGCCTTTTGAAATTTGGGGTTGCATAACTTTTTGTCATTTGGGTTTAGTAATATGAGCTTTTTCTGTAAATCTTTTGTTTATTTCTGTGTTGCTGGGTGGGGAACGCCCCCTGGAGGTTTCCCGCCCCTAGACCCCCTTTCCCGGGCACTGTGATTGGCGGGGCTGACTTTTAAAATCAGCTTTTGGGGAAATACGTCCCTAGACAGGAAAGCCCGGCCACCCCCCCTGCGCTGTGTTTGGGCCCTGCCTTTTCCCACTCTGTGTTTACCCCCCCTTGAGCTTTTAAAAAATCGATATTTAAACCAAGGCCTGTTTGCCCTTATTTTTCTTTTCCCCCCCAGTCTAGGGGGGAATGATCTGGGGCTTTTAAACTCCCTTTTTTAAAGGGCTTTTGCCAAGGGTTTGTTTTCCCTCCTCCAGGTCCAGTCTTAAGCTGAAACCTTGAAAAAGAGGGCGTTCTGTTCCTCAAAATCTTTACAGCCCTGCCTCCTTATGAAAATCATCAAGTGCTCATTTTGAGGTTAAATTACCTATTCTTCCCCTTTGGAAATCTTTAAAAATTCCTCTGTAGTGTATAAAAAAGGGTTTAAAAATTCTTTTTGTATAAGTGAAATGGTAATTTTGTAGGCTTAGTGATCAGCTTTTTGCATGAGGGGTTAGGAGTTTCAACCCCAAATCAGTAGTTTTTCTTAATTTTCTTTTTTTTTAAAATTGTACTTATGTAAAGATTTTGAAAATATATGTGTGGGACATTTAATTTTTTTTTAAATTTTACCCAAAAAGGCTCCCTATATGTGCCCCACCCTCACAGTCCCCCCAAAGCACTTCAAACTTTACGTGATGCAATGATTTTCCTTCGGGGGTGAAATGATACAGGGGAGTATGTATGTGTATATAAATCATTATTAGAGATTGACATATTTTTTTAAAGGGGCTCTCTACATATTTTGTAAAAATTTGGGGGTGGGGGGGGGAGAGGGAAAATTACTTTTTTATAGGGATTGAAATCCCCCCCCCTTTTCCATTGAAAAAAACAAACCCCTCCCCACTAAAATCCCAAAGCCCAAAGTTATTTATAGGTTGAGCATTTTGTTTTCCCTCTAAAAAGGTTGATTGTTTCTCCCCCCGGGTTGCCCTTTTCACTCTCTTGTAAATGACAGAAAGGGCGAGATTTTTTCTTGAAGCTTTTCATTTGCCTTGTATTTTGATTTAAAGATTTTAAACCTGTTGTCAGTACAATTTGGGTGAAACCACTAAAAAACCCGAAGTAAAAGTTTTTGGGCTTTCAGTGTAATTTGTGTTTTTAAACCCTAAGAGAATTAACAGGTGTTTGGGCTGTAAAGTAAAGTTGAGTGTAGGTTGAAAATCTTTACTTGGGTGATAGTCCCTTTTTTTACATTTTTTTTTAAATGACATGCTTTTTGGAAAGTCCCTTTAAACTTATTTTTTTCAAGACCCCAAACGTCAAATTACATGGTGGAAAAAAACCCCTTTTTAAGTCACGGTTTCCCCTAAAAACACGGTTTTATAGGTTTTTCCTCCCTGTTTAACGGGGGGAAAAGAGAAAGGGTAGGGGGCCAGGGTGTATTCCCTCCTTTTAAAAAAGAGTAACACAGACTGCAGCCTGGAAAACAGGGGGAAAAAGGGGGGGGGGGGGGGTGGGTAAAAACCCCTTTCACATGTCTCATCTGTGTGTTAAATCCCAATACCCACAGCAAGGAGCTTGGGACCCTGAAGGTTTAAAAAGACATAAGAAGTGCAGGAGGCTACAGAGTTTATATTCCAGAAAATTTTTCCTGCACCCCCTGCTTAATACAAAATGATGTCACGTTCTTAGTGAGGGGCGACACGCCTGCTGAGAGGGGAGACCCCCCGCTGTGAGGGGGGGACACGCCTGCTGAGAGGGGGGGGATCCCCCCAAAAATTTTTTCCAAAACTCAATATCATGGGAATTTTAGTAAAGAGCCCCGAACAGTTCAAATGATAAAACTCCTTTAAAGGAGGAAATTTGTCCAAAAAGACTTCTTGATGTATCCTGGAAGAAAAATCATGAAAATATCCAGGACCTGGAAGAAAAGCTATGCAAACACAGGAACAAAGGGGATAAAAACCCGAATGCCTTAAATTTCCCCGGAATTTGGGTTTTTTGTTAAAGAAAAAGACATAATGATCAAAACCAAAAAAACCCAATTTGTGAAATAAATGGCGCGGGTTTGCACGTTTTGCCAGGGCCCTAAAAACAAAAAAGGGAAACAAACCAGCAGCTACAAAGTTTGGAGGTGCTGACCATTTTTGTCTTTTATTTTTGGATCAAATGTATGGCGGAGTAGCTACCTTGATTTTGGTCTTGGATAAAACCCTCCTTTTCTAGCTTTTTAAATTAGTCAAAACAGGGAAAAGAGGGCCCCGCCCCTCTCTGAAAATATGGGGCCTTGGGAAATTGGCATCAGAGAGTGAGTCTATAAGAGTGGGGTTTCCCAATCTAAAATTTTAAAAGCCGCCTTGTTTTTGGTGTGGACCATAAAATTTTGATCAAAATGTTGTTTAAGAACCTCAGTTTTTAAATTTTACAAGATGAGGTAGTAAGGCACTTTGAAATGTATCTTCACATCTGTAGAGTGCTACTGTTTTCATTTGTGTTGTAGTCATTGCGATTTGCCCCCTGTCCCCATTTTTTTAAATTTTTTGGGGGGGTTTTGCTGTTTTAATTTTTTTGTTTTTTGGGGAAACAAAATTTCTTTTTTTCCCAAAGCTTATGGGGATTCTGCCAAAAAACCCATTTGCCCGCCTTTCCCCAAAGTTTTTTTAAATTAAACCCAAACCCTTTTAAAGTTGGCCATGGAGCTAACCGAAAAAAAATGTCCATACCCACCAAAATTAATGGGATCCTCCGGTGACAGTCATCAGACTTGTTGGATTTTAAAATGTTTTTTCCCTTTTGTTTATGGGGGGAAATTTTAAACAATGGAAACCCTGGGGGAAAAAAAATTTTGAATTTGGGAGGGGTTAACCACTTTTGACCTTTGGGGACATTTTTCCTGTAACTTGTCAGAAGATCACCTTGGGGTGAACGTCCTCTTGACAGATCTTTTCTTTAAAATGCCTATTCAGCTGTTTATTGTCTATTTCTTCTTGAATAATGGCTGCCCCTAGAGGTTTTCACTCAGGTTTACTAGTATCTCATATGACAAATCGGGTTCGTTAGTGTGGTATATATTTTAAAGGGTAACGGGTTTGAATCCCTTTTTTTTTATACCTTGCTTTTTCGGGGGGTTGGGGCCCATGTTGAAATTTAAAACATCCCCGATTTTTTCCCTTTTGCCCCTACATCAGCTTTGGGAAGGTGACCCACAAAATTTTCCCCGACCCCCAAAGTTTGGCCAGGTTTAAATTCTGGGGAATAGGGGACAAAACCCTTTTTTTTTTTAAAAATTTTTTTGGGTTTTTTCCCACAAAACTGTTTTTGGGGTTTGAGTTTGGGGTTTGGGATAAAATTTTTAGTCTCTGTAGGTGGTTTTTTTTTTCCCCATCAAAAACCATGGCCCCTTCCCCCCACCTTGGAGGGTTACATCTATTGTGTCATCTGTAGATTCAGTGCTCTATATCCTGGTTTTAGTTGTGCTTGAGAAAATAGCCTTGAGCTGATAAGACAGGTAGTATGATTTATGGCACTGAACTTTAGTGAACTCATGAGGCCTAGACATAGGTTGAATGTAGACAGTAAGGCTACGTCTACACGGCCCTGGTTTACTGTTGAATTTTTAAGCGGATTCAGTATTTAGAATCCACAAAAAATCAGACTCTAAATCATCCTCATAGTCCTCAATAGAAAGTCCGAGCTGTAGACTACATAGCTCGGATTTTTTATGAGGTCGGATTTCAAATCTGAAATCTGTTCAAAGATCTTGGAGCTTGTTCTTTACTCTGTCTTTTTTCACTTGTAACCGGCTGTGTATGTTACTGTTCTATGTTAATGGGCCGACTGAAATCGAAAACTGGCTAAAAAATCCACGCAAAAATGCAGTAAAAAAATGAAAACCGATAGTAAAATACTGGGCGGATTCTATAACGGAATACGATGTATTTTACAAGTGCCGTGTGGACGCAACTTGAAGGGGTTGTCTCGCTACATTGATTCATCTCACCTCAGTCCTGTTTTCTTGGTTTCAATTTGAATTCAGGGGCGTGTTTACTGGCTTCTATTAGGCTGTAGTAGAAGCCAGATCTGTACCTATAGCAACCAGTGCTGGCAGCCTATCAGGATAGGTCAAACAGGTCTGTAGCTGTAGTGACCTGAGGAGCTTATGCAGCCCATATAAGAGGGGATATCTAGGAATAGGTAGGACACTGTTAATAGACATATATTGCAAAGTGACTTGTTTTTGTAAGATCTTTAACATAAAAAGCAAACCTTGTAGTGAGACAATCCCTTTAAGGGCATGTCCCCACGGCATGGGTTTTCGGCCGGTTTTTCACCCGTTTTGCGGTTTTTCAGACCGCCGTTTAAACCGGCTTAAAATTTGCTCAATTGGGCTCTATGGAAAACCCGTGCAGCAGTCCCCACTGCACGGGTTTTCCGCCCGACGGTTTTCACGCTGGCGGTCCGGCGGCAAAATATTGAGCAAGCACCTTCTTCCGTCCGGTTTTCGGACGGAATCTGTGCTTCTCAATGGGAGGGGGGAGGGATCTTCTCCGATCATCGCGGAGAAAAGCCCCCCCCCCCACCCCCGCGGCCGTGGGGAAGGGCGCAAAACAGGACAAATACCGGCCGGCAAACCGGCCAGTATTTGTCCTATGCCGTGGGGATGCGCCCTAAGGGTCTTTGCATGCTAGGTTCAAAGCTTATTTTTACTATAAGCGCTAGAAAAGCTTCTGGTGTATATGATAGATGAACCTATAGACCCCCACTACCCGATGAAGGCCAAAATAGTGTTATTGCAGTCTGCTGGATAGGATAGCACAGAGAGCAGAAAATATAAAATGTATTGTAATACTTTTTTTAACATTTGACCCTATATATAGTGAATGGCTATTAATTACATCCCACTGGGCGTACACATGCGAGAAAAGCCGTTCCAGGATAGGGCAATATTAAGGCCTCGTTCACACGGCTTATTCTGCCGCGTATTGGCGCCGTACTGCGCGCCGGATTTGCGCTTCAGTACGGCGCCAATCCGCGGCAGCAATTACGGTAATCCACTGCTCTCATTGAGAACAGTGGAATCCGTCGCTCCTCCCGCTCGGCGAATCCACTGCGGGGGGAGAAAGTGACATGCACATTATTTACGGCGCGTACGCGCCGAAAACAATGCATTGTCTAGGGGGCCGGGAGCGGCGCCCCCGCCGCGCTCCGGCCCCGCCCCCGTCCCGCCCCTTATTCACGGCGGATTTGTGCGCTCAATACGACGCACAAATCCGTCGGGAATAAGCCGTGTGAACACGGCCTAATAGTGCAACAAAAAAGTTCATCCAGCACGGTAATTAAAGATTCAATAAAATATGAACATTTATTAAGTACTTAGATAAAAACATCACTCAGCATTAGCAGTCAAAGATTGTGGCAAAAAAGAGAGACACAATGGCGTATCTGCTTACGCGTTTCAAGCGTGTATTAGCCGCTCTTACTCATAGCAATGCTAATGCTGAGTGACGGTTTTATGTAAATACTTAATAAATTGTATTTTTTATCGAGTCTCTAAGTACCGTGCTGGGTGAACTTTTTTGTTCCAAGTTTTCGAGCTGTACACCAGGGATTACCTCAACAGGTTACTCTGAGATCAGTTATCCCAAAGGATACAGGCAACAGAGGTTCCAAACTGGATCGAAGTGCAATGGGAACATAGCCTTAGGCTATGTGCGCATGGGTAAATTTCGACGTGCATTTCGCATCGTATTTGCGCTGTAATAAGGGCGAGATGCGCGCCGAAATGACGGTAGTCCACAGTTTTCATAGAAAACTATGGATTACGCCTCCTTTCCCTGGGCGCCGCAAGTAATGACAGTCTATGGGGCCGACAGGTTACCGGCCCCCAGCGTCGGGGGATTACGCGCCGATCAGCGCGACTCCCAAACACCCGGCAAAATTGCGGGGTGTAATGCAGGGCTGTGGAGTCTGCAAGCCGAAGCCCCGACTCCAACTCCTCAATTTCCAAAACCTCCGACTCCCGACTCCGACTCTGGACTCCCTCATACATGGTGCATGTTTAAGTGATTACTGTAGTAAAATGGTAAACACCCGGGCTGTTTATCACCTCATGATGCAATAAACAGGCTATTTAGGTAAACAGAAAACTGAGAACAAAAGGGTAACAATGTTTTGATCTTTTGAACATTGTGGGTAGAGTTAAAAAAAAGCTGTATTTGTATCCAAGTCCAGTCTGCACCAAACATTGGGAATGTGTAAAAAGAGACCTGGGATCAGATTTTGGTCAAGACTTGATTGAATCTGATCCAGAGCCCAGAAGGTTCAGGCAGTATTGAAAACCAAAAGGTGGATTTCTCAAATACTAACAAAATAAAAAAAAAAATTACATTTTGATTTTTCGGAGCAAAACAGTAACAATGCAGTTACGGGAAAGAATCTGCAAAAAACTAAGCAGATGCTAAATAACTTTCAAGTCAAATTTATGTATAAAGATAGGTAAGATGACTGTATATGAAATTACAGTAGCCTCATGTACAAAGCTGTAGTGGATGGTGAGATAGGGAAACCCTTTAAAAAGTCTCAAAGTTTAAAAACTTTTGTTACCATTTTGCTTGTCAGTGTAAAATATATTTTTTTGGGATAGGACTTTAGAACACCAAAAAATTGTAAATATGCAAAACACTGCAGAACATTTGTGGAGTCTCTGAATTTGTTCTGAGAAATAGTATTGTCTCCATCAGATCCTGCAATACATGACCTCACATCTGATCTCATTATTTCCAGGCTAGAGAACGGCCTCTCTACACTAACTTGGGATGGGGGCAAAGCAGTGACCACAGGGGCAACATCTCTAACAATGTCAGGGTATAAAGGAATTGCCTCAGCCACTGTCAGTTTAGATGAATGGTTAAACTCTTCTACTTCTTTGAAAGCAGGTGAAAAATTTTGCTGAAATCCGTTTGCCCTGGGAGCGGAATCTTTTCCCCTGGGGCAGCGCTTTGCCTGCTCCATGTCATCACTTACACTCCTCATGTGATGAGGCTGAAGATATGGGAGCGTAGTACTGGCCGGACCCAATTCCTCTTGCTCTTTGCACTGCATCGAACTAACTGGACCAACTTATTATATATTTTGGGAGTCGGAGTTGGTCCCTTTTATGACGACTCCGACTCCTGCAAAATAGAGACCGACTCCACAGCCCTGATTTGCGCTGTAATAAGGGCGAGATGCGCGCCGAAATGACGGTAGTCCACAGTTTTCATAGAAAACTATGGTTTACCCCTCCTTTCCCCGGGCGCCGCAAGTAATGACAGTCTATGGGGCCGGCAGGTTACCGGCCCCCAGCGTTGTGGGAGTACGTGCCGATCAGCGCGACTCCCAAACACCCGGCATAATTGCGGGGTGTAATGTACACCCCACAATTACGCCATGTGAACATAGCCTAACAGACACTGCAGGATCCGAACAGCCTAACAAAGTATTTGCTTTTTAAAGATGCCCATACACATTAGATGAAAGTTAACCAAACCTGTTGATTTCATAGGTGCATCCGACCACCTAAGGAGTAATGTGGTGTCCTGAGATTCCACCGACGGCAGGGCTACAGCCAGAGCCGTCTTAACAGCATTATTGGCCCCTGGCATAACACTGCGGTAGGATCTGCCCACATGACATCACCCTAGGCCAGGGGTGTCAAACTGCGGCCCACCAGCTATTGGGAAACTACAACTCCCATGATGCCCACGGTTATAGATTATACAAATGCATGATGGGAGTTGTAGTTTCCCAAACAGCTGGAGGGCCGCAGTTTGACACCTGTGCCCTAGGCCATGCCTCTAGCCACCCCCAAGCACACTCATATTATCACACCACTTATGTCTGGACATCGGCAGCCTGCAGCCTACAAAACTAATTGGCAGGGCAGGGAGACTTTGGCTTCCTTCTCCACCGTGGTTTTTAACTGTTTTCACGTCCTAAAAAAACACAAACAGTTAAATAAGCAAAACCAACCAAGGGATCCAGGGTATGTTTTTTGTATTCTTGGGACATACATCGACCACCTGGGACCATACTTGTGGGCCCCCGGGTAACAATTTTACTAAGATTAGTGTGCAATCATTAGGGTCTATATTTTTTTTTTATACTTTTTGTTAAAAATAAGAGTAAAAAAAACATAGTATTCTGTCTTGAATTACTGTCTTAAGGGGGTTGTCTCACCATGCTTTTTCACAGAGCCACAGGTAGCTTCAGATCCACTTTTCCTGGTCAGACTGTGGGTAGTGCTACAGCAGTGATTTGCATATCCGCTCTGCTATTCCTAGCTATTTCTGTTGCAGTGACATGAGTGCTGGAGGTTTGTAATCAGTAGTACACAAGGCTACAGAGCTCTAAAGGGTTAAAACTTGCTATTAGCTTAAAGGGGTTGTCTCACTACATTGATTCATCTCACCTCAGTCCTGTTTTCTTGGTTTCACTTTGAATTCAGAGGCGTGGTTAGTGGCTTAAACTAGGCTGCAGTAGAAGCCAGGTCTGTAGCTATAGCAACCAGTGCTGGCAGCCTATCAGGATAGATCAAACAAGTCTGTAGCTATAGCGGCCTGAGGAGCTGATACAGCCCATACAAAAGGGGATATCTAGGAATAGGTGGGACACTGTTAATAGACATATATTGCAAAGTGACTTGTTTTTGCACGATCTTTAACATAAAAAGCAATCCGTGTAGTGAGACAACCCCTTTAAAAATGCAAGCTCCTGTACTGGAGATTAGACTCAACAGAGAGTGACTCACTATGTTCGGACAGCAACTTGGAACAATTGGAGCAAGGAGAGGTGGTCAGTAATCTAACGAAACTTGTGTACACAAGCAGCAGATAAAATCTCCTCCGGAACAAAGCAAAATCAAAACGACAATGTATTTGGTAATGGTCTTCATTTACCTTTTACTAGATAAAAGCTAATCATTGTGGTGAGAGAACCTCTTTCATAACTTCTGGTAGTGATGAGACGTCACAGTAATGTTAGGGCACATAACAAAGAACATAATGTTACGGAGGCCTGCAGCATTTGGCAGACATTGCAGTCTCATGTTGCATCATTATGGACATAACATCAAGGATGTCTAGTGTATACACAAGGCTGCCATGAACCTGAAGGCAAAAGACGTGCAGGACGGAGGAGAATTCTTGTAGTAATTGTATTGCAATTTTATTTTAATGTTCATTTTTTTCACCCATATATTTGATGCTTTTAACAGTCACTATTGATATTATGGCGGGACTATTAGATCACCATGAAAAGTGACAACTGGCTGGTTATTTAATACTTCTTTACACGTGGCAGTGTCGGGATTAACATGCAGGACCTGTTCAGGCTTGGAGACCTGTAAAAGCAGTTCCCTGCAGCAAACTATCCAGAAACCTGAGCTTGATGTTTCTTTTAGCCCCTGGTCTACTAAGTGTTGTCCTCCTCAGATGGTAGACAAGAGCTCCTTATGTTATGAGATTCACAGATCCTAAGATAGCATGTCTATACTGTATAAGAAATGCAAGGCATGGTAAAAAGCCTTAGTTGTATTGGTGCTACTACTGGTATGTACTGCGGCTCTGCCTTCGGGTATGAAGTGTATCCAAAACCTTTGAGGAATAAGCAGCACTGAAGGTAAAAGCTTAGGCCATGTCCCCACTGCACGGGTTTGCGGCCGATTTTTTTCAGGCGTTTTGCGGTTTTGCAGACCGTCTGAAAAATCGGCCGCAAATGAGCAGAATGGGGCTCTATGGAAAACCTGTGCATGGGTTTTCCGCCCGTCGGTTTTTCCACCCGCGGGCCGCCCGAAAAACGTTCTACGGGCACATTCTTCCGTCTGGTTTTCGGACGGAATATGTGCTTGTGAATGTGAAGGGGGAGGGCTTTTCTCTGCTCATCGCGGAGAAAAGCCGTCCCCCCGGCGGCCGTGTGCACTGCACAAAAACAGGACAGATACCGGTCGGATAAACTGACCGGTATTTGTCCCTTGCCATGTGAACGCGCCCTTAGGGTGCTCACCCCACAGATTTGAACCAAGGTCTACAAAAATCCAAAAATAAAATAAAGAGATGGACAGCACTTCCAAAAATAGTGTTGGTTTATTCAACCCAATGGCTGTTGACTATACCAACACTATTTTTGGAAGTGCTGTCCATCTCTTTATTTCTGGTATGAAGTGGTCTGTCTACTCCATGAGCATCAAAGAGATCCAATAAGGAAATTCGTGGTTGTGTTATCCGAAAAGACAAGTTGCCGTCAATAATGGTACCACAGGGAAAAGTTTTATTGAGCTATACTATTTGTGGTCAGGCAGACCCCTTTGTGTTATTACCTGACAAAGGTAGTGGGACCCTAAAAAGCTCAATACAAGTTCTCCTCACTACCGTTGCCTTTGAGTGCGCCTTGTTTTTCTTCAACGTATCACCTTTCTGAACTGGTTTTCTATCTAACGTTCATGGCCGGCTTTAGGACTGCTCACCGTGAACTATGTAAAGAAGTACTGATTTCTTTTCTTCTTTTTTTAAAGCAAGTTAAAGGGGTTGTCTCACTACAAAGTTTAGCTTTCAACATGAAGGGACTGTTAAAGACTTTTTCAAAATATATTGCTTTATTGATTTTACTTTAGTCATGCGATACAGTGAAGGAAATAATTATTTGATCCCTTGCTGATTGTGTAAGTTTGCCCACTGACAAAGACAAGAACAGTCTACAATTTTAAGGGTAGGTTAATTTTAACATTGAGAGATAGAATATCCAAAATAAAATCCCAAAAATCACATTGTATAATAATATTGACCCCTTCACGACCTTGGACGTATAAGTACGTCCCAGGGCCGCTAAGGGGCTTTGCAGGGGGATCGCGCCGCGACCCCACCGCACAGCCGCTTGGTGTTAGCGGCAAATCGCCGCTAACACCCGGCAGTAACAGCGCCGGCAGGTGGCTCCGCCCGCCGGCACTGTTTTACCCATCAGGCGCCGCGGCAAAGATGGCCGCGGCGTTTGAATTAACGGCGATCGGTGCCGCGCACCGATCGGTGCGGTGATCGGCATAAGCGCAGCTATGCTGCGCCGATCCGATCACCGGCATTGTGGTGGGGAGCCTTGGGAAGGCTCCCGTCACTTACTCTGGCGGTTTGCCCCACTTCCGTCCGCAGACAGGAAGTGAGGAAACCGCCATCTTTGTACACCCTAATGCATTGCCTATGCAATGCATTAGGTTGTATTAACATCGCGCCACCTAGTGGTCAAGTACCACAGGTGGCCTCAATGTTACAGTAACAAAAAAAAAAATATAAAGTTTTAAAGTACAAAAAAAAAATATTAAAAGTTCAAATCACCCCCCTTTCCCCATTTTACAAATAAAATCATTAAAATAATAAAAAAGTTACACATTTTTGGTATCGCCGCATCCGAAAGTCCGATCTAATAAAAATATTTTCCATCATTTATCGGGTTAAAAATTGCGTTTTTTGGTCATTTTACGTCACTCAAAAAATGGAATAAAAATGATCAAAAAAGTCGCATGCATTCTAAACTGCTAGCGATAAAAAGTACACTTCAGCCTGCAAAAAATGCCCCTCACTGACGTCCGTAGGTGTTAGTACAAAAAAGTTTTAGGTCGCACACAGTGGCGCAAATTTAAAACATAGAAAATGTTAGGAATTTTTTTACGGTACCAAAACATAACGGAAACCCTACATGTTTTGTATTGCCGGATGCGTAACAACCTGAAGAATACAGATAACACATGATATTTACCGAAGATTGAACGCCGTAAAAGCAAAGCCCCCGCAAACATGGCGAAAATACATTTTTTTTCGCAATTTGTACCACTTGGAATTTTTTTGCAGTTTCCCAGTATATTCTATAGTATAGTGAATAACACCATTAGAAAGTACATCTTGTCCCGCAAAATAAAAGCCCTCATGTGTCTATGTAGGTGGAAAAATAAAAAAGTTATGGCTTTCAGAAGGCGAGGAGGGAAAAACGAACGTCTCACCCAAAAAAAAAAAACGCCGGGTCCTTAAGGGGTTAATAATCTTTATTTATATAAGTAATACAGCAGTCAGACTTTTTTTGTGGTTGATGATGAAGTTTGCGCACATGTCAGGAGGAATTTTGGTCCACTCCTCTTTGCAGATCATCTTTAAATCATTAAGGAGCAGACACTGTGGGCCACATGTATGAAAACTGTCTAGGTGTAAGACTTTCTTTGTTGCCCATAGCAACCAATCAGAGCTCCCCTTTCATTTCATATAGTGCTCTGAAAAAAGGAGCTCTGATTGGTTGCTATGGGCAACAAGGAAAGTCTTAGACCAAGACAGTATTCATACATATCCCCCTATGCCCCTGCCTGCTCCTTTTGTACCTTGTTAGCACTTTGGCTGTCACCGCAAGCGGCCACGTCAGGCGTAGCGACCTAGGAGTGAAATCCATCCCGGCTTGCGGCAGGCTGTGGTAAATATACCTGGGAGCTCCCTGGCGTGGTTATAGTCCTCTCTCGCAGTGACCCAGCAGATCCACCACCATCCCGCATTACAATATGTTGTATTTTATAAATCTACAGCATATGCATCGAGAGCAACCACATTTAAAACAGCCTGGATGTGTAAGCCATGTGGGTTTGGATGTAAGAAGTACAAATAATAAAGAAGGAGACAAAATATTTCCTAGTGTGGGAGCTTCTTTAGAAATACACTTAGGGCTTGTTCACACGACGTTTTGATCCGTTTTGGATGCGTTTAACGGACGTTTATAAAAAACCTGTGAAAACTGGATGTAACTAGCAGTCAAAAGTGATCCAGAAAACGGCATACGATGATCCTTTTTTGGATGCTAATTGATGCGTTTTGCATCGTTTTACGGATCGTTTTTTGGATCCGTTTTTCAATGCTTTATTTAAAGTCAAACCTATCTAAACTGCATTAAATATATGTTACCTAATCAATGACGAAGGAAAAAACTGTTCTTTTTAGCCTAGTGTCAGTCAGCCGTACATACAACCTATGATTTTTAGAAACCCGCCCTCCCCCTATTTTTTTTTTTTTTTTAAATCAACCAATATTTTCAAACCCACCCATGTAAATTAATTAATAAAAACATGTAAAATAAATAATTTCAAATAAATTTTTTAAAAAATTAAATAATATTTAGTTCATATATTTTATATATACATATTTTATTTATGCCTTTTAAATAAAAAAGTACATTTATAACTATTTACACATTTAAATTTTTTATATACATTAAAATTTTTTGTGTAAATTTATATATAAAATATTATATATATATTAATATATATAAAATTTATAATATATATTTTATATATATATTTTTTTTATATTTACATACTTTTAAAAAAACTAAATATAAGAAAACATAAATATTAAAATTTTATATTTAATTTAAATCCAATGCGTTTTTTGGCATCGAAAACTGATCTTAAAACGCGACAAACCAAAATGTATGCTGCGCTTTGCATCCGCTTTCGGAATGCCAAAGGCTGCACGTCCCATTATTTCCTATGGGGATTTCTCCTTTGCGTAAAACGCAAGAATAATTGACATGTCAATTTCTTAAAACGGATCCGAAAAAACGCATCGCTAAAAGCGCATCGCAATCACCATCGTGTGAACAGCGATGCGCATTTGCCATTGAAAGCAATGAGTTAATCACACTGACAATTGTCCAGACAAACCGTTTTTATAAAACACGGATCCGAAAAAACGACGTGTGGAACAAGCCCTTACATCCTGGCTGAAGAATTTTACTGTATATTGGATCATTAAACAAAATAGGAAGATGTTTATAAAAAAAAAATCCTAAAAATGTCTTTAAACTCAGCAGTAAAGTGCATTAAAAAAACAAGAGATGACGCAATAGATTTTGAAGTATTTGATTTGGGTATAGCAGTGGATCTTTTCTTTGAAGTTTGGAAACTTTCATTGAGGCAGAACACAACATCCTACGAGGATAATTGTGTTGTCGCAAATGATCGGATAAGGCCTGAGACTCCTATGTAAAGCTGGTTTCTTGAGCAGTTTCTTTTAAGCCTGAGGCTATGTCTACACCGCACGGTAATATTGTCATATTTTCGGCGGATTCAGTATTTAGAATCTGCCAAAAATCCGACGGTACCCTGTGCTGCATAGACAGCGATAAAACATCCATGCTGTAGTCCGGCGGATTTTAAAACATGTTGGATATTCAATGTACGGGGGCCAATGGCAAATGCAAAAACCGACCCCGGTTTTACCGCAATTCTGCGTCGGATATTGGACGGCATTTTAACATTTACTGTGTAGATATAGCCTAATATGTTCATTTAAGGGGACCGCTTTAATCGCAAGTACCTGATGGCAGCGCATGTACATGTAAAGTCATGTTCCCTGCAGTGTCTTTACAATACATTTTGGTTTCAAAGGATCGAGAATTGACATTGCCAATTGACATCATATCCAAATCATCATACTGTGATTAAAGGGGTTTTGCCACAAAGTGTAAATTTGACGTGGGAAGTTTGAAAATTAAATAATAAACCCGAATTTCACATCATCGTATTAAAATTCCGCACTGTTTTTTGGTCTTGCTGCTCCTTTAGTGATCCATTGTTTACAGCTCGTCTCCACGGTATACGACCAGGGCTGATAGCTCCTCGTCCTGGTCATATCATGATTCAGACATCACCTCTCCTCTCAGGCAGCTACCGAGTGTTCAAACCCTGGGTGCTGTCATTCTACTCCTGTCCTTTGGACTAGTTAGTAATTAGTCTAAGGGCATGTCCCCACTGCACAGGTTTTCGGACGGTTTTTCAGGCAGTTTTGCAGACTGCCTGAAAAACCGGTCCCGAAAATGTACAGAACGTGGCTCTATGAAAACCCGTACAGCAGTACCCCCACTGCACTGATTTCCCCCCGCCAAAACATTGAGCAAGCCATTCTTCCGTCAGTTTCTTTCTGGACGGAATAGTGCTCAATCTCAATGAGAAGTGGGGAGGGCATTTTCTCTGCTCATTTCCTCGTGGAGAAAAGCAGCCCCTCTCCCCCAACCCCCTCGTGGCCGTGCAAATACTGGTTGCATAACGGAACGGTATTTGTCACTGTAAATGGCCCCAAACTGCAAAAAAAAAAAAAAAAAAAAGAAACCTCAATGAGTCCTGTGCTTTGATAAAGTGGAAAAAAAGATCCACAGTTTAAGTTTCCTGCAGGGATTTGAACCAAGGACCCTTGTGCTGTAAAGCAAAAATGTTACCTCTGAGTTACAGTGTAGCTACTCACAACGCTTTACATAAACAGACCTTTGTTTCACTAGAGAGAGGAAAGGCCTAGTGATGTCATCCTGTGCTGACTCACATGATATGTAATTCAAACAAATCACACACACCCCCTTCTGAGCACACAGAGCTGAAGAGCTGGATGCAGGAGCTATGAAATAAGATCATGGCAAAACCCCTTTAAGATCAATTGGTGTCTGAAACGCGTAAACGACTGCCTCCTGATGATTTTAAATTCATGGAATAAACTCCACATTTTATGCTGAATTTTTCTTTTTCCCTGTTTTCTAGGTGTGAGTCCCAGAGGTGAATCCTCCACCCTTCAGACTTTTAGGGCATTTTCTATCTGGGAAAGGCCCTTTGATAATGAATTACACAAGGTTTTACTGCTACGTTATCTTTCCAGTTGTTTTTCCAAGCAGAAACTTTCACTTCAGGGTCTTGTTATGTAAGATTTTGCCTGGCAACCTGCAAACTGAGACTGAGGAAGTGTCCGTGACTATTGTGAACCTTCCTTGACATAGATACGAGGATCAGGTGACAGGTTACCTAACAGGCTGTGTACACGCTGCTGAGCCATGTGGAGAATGTTCCTGTGTATAATGCATGTTTACAGAACAACAGACATGATATACTCATGATATACTCATTCACTATCATAGGTGTCATTTTACTGGACAGTGTGCTGCATTTACACGACCGACATGTTTTGGTGCAATTGACATAGCAAAAAAGAATTTGTTAGATTGCATTAAAGGGGTTGTCTCATCTCAAAGTTCGTATGATCATGATGAAAATAATGCTGCTTTTAACTCTGTCACTTCTGGTCAAGCTTGTCTGTAATTCGCATATGAGCTCCGTGTATTCAACTTCTGTGTTTATTAGTCTAGATGAAATAAATTACCTTCTCTGAGGGTTCTGGAGAAGCTCGACTAATGTAAACAGTAGAGTAATTGCTGTCTTTTGTCTGAAAGATCAGATAACACACAAGCTCTAATGCTGCTGGCCTCTCACTCCCTGCTATCAGATAGAACAAACAGCAGGGGAGAAGGAGTACACAGGTCGGTCACTTGGGAAACCTGAGAGCCCTCAGAAGGTGATAAAATCATTTGTAGCTACTTAACAAAAAAAGGATGAATAAAAGCAATATATTTGAAAACGTCGTAATTAGTGCTCCTACATTTGAAAGCATTCTTTGGTAATGTGGTGACAACACCTTTAAAAAGCTCATCAAAAGCGCTCATTTGGATATACCCTTAGAACATCTAAAGTTCTTATGTGCATAAAACTTTAAGGGGTTTTCCGAGCTAAAATTAAAGGATACGGCAGCAAAAAACCCCCCAATAATATTCATCTATGCACTCACTGCCGTTCCTCTAGTATCCTCCTGTTCTTGTTCTTTGCTCGCCGCTTGACCACCTCAGCTGATCATTAGCTTTAGCGGGCACATGCCAATCCATTGACCTTAGCGCTCAGGAAGAGAATGGCGTAAAAGCATGTTTTTTTTTTTTCTTTCTTTACGGTGGTTTTCCCATCATAGACATTTGTCACCTATCCATAGGGGTGGGACCCACAGCGATCAGACAGAGTAGTTGACAAATGTCTATGGTAGAAGAGTCCCTTTAAAGGGAACCTGTCACATAGGTTGTGCCCCCCCTTGCTGAGGGCAGCACAAGCTAGTGTCAGACCTTCTGTTTCCAGCGCTGTGGCCCCTTATTCTGTAAAGATTCATGCAGTTTTAGAGCTATTTACCCCTCAAATTATTCATGAGCATGGTGTTAGCTCCACCCACCAAAGGCTAGCTCCCGTCCCACTGACAGTTATTCACTGTTTACCTAGTCAAAGTAATAGGTTTGTCAGTTTAAGGTGGGGGCCCGGGGGCTATCCTCCGATTGGCCGGTTTTGAAAAAAACAGACATACATCTGATGGACTCTTTGAATGACTCTTCTGGCTGAGAACTGCAGATTTGAGCATTAAATACATGAAAACTACAGCATCTTACAGAATAAGGGACACAGCGGTGGAAACAGCAAGTCTGACACTAGCTTGTGCTGCCCTCAGCAAGGGGGGCATAACCTATGTGACAGGTTCTCTTTAAGCAGGGATATCCTATTTTTATGCTTTCGACCCCTTTTTTACAATTTTACAAAGTCTCTGTTTGCTGTCAGTGTCTGGTTTACATCCTGAGGCTATAAAAGTTGTATAGTCCCAGCACTGCTCACAGCTGATACAATCCTCAAAAGAGATCACATCAGCTGCTCAGATCTGATATTTTGCTGCAATGTGTCAGATTAGGTAACATTTTTCTGCTGGTTTCAGGCTGTTCAGCTCAAGACCAGACTGACTGGAAACCATCATACCAAATCCCCAGCAGTATTAGGCATATGACAAAATACCATCGGAAATCCGACTGCATTTTTTCATTTCAGGACCATGGTTTTTGGCGCAGATTTGCGCAAAAGCCGCAGACGATTTTCGGATTTGCTGTCAGCTGTACGGGGCCGACAGCAAATGCGAGCAGAATCCACAACATGTTGAATATTCCACCGGATTTTTAACGCAACTACAGCACAGGTTTTTCATTGCGGTCTATGCAGCAGAATGTAACATCGGATTTTTAGCAGTTTCAAAATACTAAAACCACTGAAAATCTGACAGAAAACCTGAAAGCATAGCCTTAAAGGGGTTGTCGGACTAAAAAAAATAAAATACCAATCAGGAAGTCAATGCTGGAGCTTCAGTAATTTTATTTATTTATTTTTTTTAATGCAGTTGCGGCCTATTTTTTATTTAATTTTATAGTTGGACAACCCCTTTAAGTCTGTACTGATTTCTACTCTGGAATGACCAAGAATGTTTCCATCCAATGACAACAAAAGACAGAAATATTGAAATTTGAATTGAAACACTAATTTTATTAGACTTCTGGAGAATGTTTTATTTTTCAGTGATTAAATGGACAACTGTTTAAAAAAAATTTTGCAAGTGAATGCAAGAAAAAATTTATTACTGGAGAAAAAATGTTGCTTTCGGCGGTTATCAGGCTTTCTTATCTAAACTCATTATTTTCTCTGAAAAACCATAAAAATTACATCTGGCGACTTGACTTGACAGCTCACTGAAGTGCTGCCCATGAAATGCTATGGAGAGGGGAGGGGGGATTGACTGAAGCAGAGAGAAGCACAGAGATGCTGCCGAAAGCTTTAGTAAGTGTTTTATCTTATTCTGTGTCGGATTTACAGATTACACTGCAAATACCATATACAAGTTCTGTAATGGCCAGGAGTACTGCTCCTCCGCATGTATGCGCACATGACAGCTTATCCTGAAAGGTTATCTGAAAATTTCGTACACTTCAGTTTACTTCACTTTAAAGGGGTTGTCTCATCTCAAAATTTCATAGAATGCATGAATGAAATAATGCTGGTTTGCTCTGTCACTTCCTGGTCAAGCTGTCTGTAATTAGCAAATGAGCTCTGTGTATTCAGACCTCTGCTAATTAGATAAATCTCATGCTGTGAAGACCAGGGAAGCTTCTGAGTTCAAGTAAACAATAGTAATTAATTAATAGTAATTACTGGCTTTTGTCTGAAAGATCAGATAAACAAGCTCTCACTGTCCTGAGTTCTGTGCTGCGCGACCTGTGTGATGAAGTCACTCCCTGCTATCAGATAGAACAAACAGCAGGGGGTGGGGGGGGGGAGAAGTACACAGGTCGGTCACTTGGGGAGCCAGAGAGAGCACAGAAGGTGATAAAATCACTTGTAGCTCCTTATCAAAAAAAAAATGAACAACACAATATATTTGGCAAACCTCTTTATTTAGTGTTCCCAACATGTTGAAAGATAATCTTTGTAGCGAGACAACCCCTTTAATGTTCGTTTCTCCTCTCTAAAAAACAGCAAGTGCTAAGTAGTATATTTTACAAATCTCATGCATTTTTTTTTTGTTCTTGAAGTGTGTAGTGGATTTCATAATTCATAGAATGTCAAGTTGTCTTGCATATTTTCACCACATTTTTTTTAGTCCTTTGAATCTAGCAGAAATTACATCCACAGTGAATCCATGGCAAATTTTGTACCAAAATCCACATGTGGCTGCAGATTTACTGTTGATTTTCAGTGTAAAAATCAACTGTGTGTGGACCTACCCGTACAGGGAGCTTGTGGGCCATACTTGCCAAATGGGTATTCCCATCATATTGAATAGCTTTAAACATGTAGTCAAAGTTAAATCAAGATTATTAATGAATTCTTTGCTGTTCTGATTGTACTATCTCCTGCTTGTGTACACACGCTTCCCTAGGTTACCAACCACCTCTCTCTGCTCTGGCAGCCCTGACTAGGATGTTGTCTCTTTTCAGCAGCACAGGAGCTTGTTTACTTTTACTGACACATTTAACCCTATAGAGCTCTATAGTCTTGGTTCCTGCGGTTAAAACTCCTCCAGCACTATGTCCCTTTAAGGCTATGTTCACACGGCTTAGTCTGGGACGTATTTCAGCCCGTAATTCACGCCGTACTGCGCGAATTACGGGCTGAAATACGTCCCAGTCATTACGGTAATCCATGGTACTCATAGAGAACTATGGATTACGTCTCCTCTCCCCGCTCGGACAATACGCCGCGGGGGGAGATAAGTGACATACTACTTATTCACGGCGTATAAGCGCCGTGGATAATGCATGTGTATGGGGCCAGCGAGCTGCTGGCGTAATTGTGGGCCGAAATACGTCCCGCAATTAAACCGTGTGAACACAGCCTAACAGGTTCAGCTAAGAATAGCAGAGCTATAATTTCAGTCATTGCTGTAGAACCACTCACAGCCTGAACAGGAAGTGGGAGCCTGAATCTGGCTGTCAAGAGTAGGCTCTGTGAAACCGCATGATGAGAAACCCCCTTTAAAGTTCCAAACGCATAGATAAATAGAAATAAGCAGGGCCAAAATGGACACCGACTCAATATCCCTGGTCCTGAGTGCAGCCATTCCTTCCCAGTGCCCTTTTCCTCTGATTTTGCAGGAGGGGCATTACTACTGAGCCTGTGCATAAAGTGCAGCACACTTTCATCTCAACAAAAAAGTTAAGATCGGGAATAAAAAGACTTTTATGGGAAATTTCAAAATTTTTCCCAAAACATTTAAAAGGGGTTGTCCACTACAAAAAGGATTGCTTTTTATTTTAAAAAACCTTGCAAAAACAAGTCACATTTTGCAATATGTGCCCCTTTAAACAGTGTCCTACCTATTCGGGAAAATATCCCCTTTTGTAGAACTGCATCAGCCCCCTCAGGTCGCTATAGCTACAGCCTTTTTTGATCTATCCTGAAGGCTGCCACCCACTGGTTGCTATAGCTACAACCTGGCTTCTACTGCACCCTAGTAAAGCCAGTAAACACCCCCAAAATTCAAAATGAAACCAAGAAAACAGGATTTGGGGTTAAATGAAGAAAGGGTAGTGAGACAACCCCTTTTAAAAAAAACATTCGACCCCGAACTGCATTGGAAAATAACTTTCCAAATTTTATAATAAAAATTTTGGGGTCTTTCCCTTTTAAAACACCCGACTCCCCATCCTGGGGGGGGGGGGGGGGGGGGGGGGGGAAATCAGCTTTTTTATGTGAAATTTACCTCTTTTAGCCTGCATTGTATAAGCCTTTTTGAAAATTTTTTCAGTATAATATAATCGGGGAAAATTTTTTTTTTTGGGTTTCCCCCCGAGGATTTTTCCCCCTTTAGGATACGCGCTCCCCCGGTGTACTGTGCTTAAAAAACAAATTTCCCCAAAACTTTAAAGGGAAGCGGGGGTGATTCCCTTATCGCACCACAAAAACCCCCGAGGGGAGTAACACCAACCTTACCAAACAAAACCCTTTTTGGGGCCCCTTTTTTTATCGTTCCTGTTTATCTGACCGGCCCCTTTAACCAACCTTTGGGAAAAAATTTGGGCCCCAGGGAAAAATCCAGAACCAAAAAATTTTTCTCTAGCCTTAACGTATCCCGAACTTTAAAGGGGCGTCTTACTTTAGACAATAATGGGGATAACATAATTGGGGCCCCCTTTTTTTCCGATAGGTGTGGGTCCCAGAGGTAGGAGCCAGACCTATCTTCTTAACAAGCCCCGAAACCTTTCCGTTCTGAAAAGGAGATTGGTCGGGAAATCTCCCATAACATGAATGGGAGTTTCCCAAAATTTCAGCCGACATTGCTGCCCGGGAAAAATTTTAAAAATCCCCTTTTTAAAAAAATGGGGGAAATCCCCCGACTACCTTTCTTTCAAACCAAAAAAGGTTTCGGGGGTTTGTTTTTGGAAAATAGGTTTTTTTTTCTCCCATCTCTTGGACCTGAACTTATTGGACAGTGATGGCATATACTAGTGATAAGCTATCATTGTCTAAAGTGAGACATCCCTTTTAACCCTAAGTTGACCTTTTGTTTTTTATGGGTTAACTTATGACTCCATGGTACTGTAGGTTCGAGGAGGCTCTTAGCATGGTGTCACTTCTGGTTTTGAGTCCCCCCCTTTTTGGGTTTAAAGTACAAAAGGGTGTCATGCCTTTACCCTTTACTGAATCTAGAGCCCGTGGAAAAGGTTAAAATTTTCCCAAAAAACCCCCAAAATTTTTTTTTTTCAGGTTTTTATTTTTTTTTACTTTTTTAAAGTCCAAAATTTAGGGCCAACCCCAAAACACCTTTTTTTTTGGGGTTTAATTTTTAAAAACAACCTAAATCCAAGGTGCCCAAAAATTTCCCTATAGTAAAAAGTAAAAAACTCTCCATGTACCCCAGGAGCCGGGTATAAAAGGGGTGCTAGAAGGGGTGATGGAAAAATGATGATTAAGAAACATCAAGCAGCGATGGTTCCTTTATCCAGTTTTTATAAAAACATTATAAAGCCTTAGGACACTTTAAAAATTTTGGGAAAAACAGCTCATTGCATGTGTCCCCCGAATAGTGCCGGGCCCTTTAAAAACCGTGCCCCTTTCCCATGTATTAGCAATGAAGTCCAAGTAGAAGAAGGGCCAAAGGGGATCAATGCAAAAATTGCCCAAAGAATTCCCACCCGGCACTATGAAGTTTAGGCAGGGTTTTCACCATTTTTAATTGAGTCCATTTTTCCCTCTGTAAGAAAGAAATTATATGCCCTCACATTGTTTTAAGAAGATACCTGAATTTTTTTCATATTTTAATTTTTTTTAATGTTTTAAAAAAATATATATATAATATAAAATATTATATATATATAATAAAAATTTTTATTTTTTAAATAAATATTACATATATTTTATAATTTCAAAATTTATACTTTTTTTTTGCTTTACAAACATGAAATGCATGATTTTTCATTTCGGGTGTAGGGGAAAAAGTGAAATTTCAATGGGCGCAGGAGGTTTTTCAATTAAAATGCAAAAGAACCCCAGAAAACTAACATAAAGGCAAAAGTTCATCAACTGCAACATCAGGATAATTCATATTTTCAAAGGTTAAAAAGACATAATAAAGGGGTTGTCTCACCATGCTGTTTCACAGAGTCCTGGGCAGTTTTGGACTCAAACTGCCTCGTAGACTCTGAGTGGTTCTATAGCAGGGATTTGCATATTTAGCTCCTCTAAAACTAGCTGAAAGTTACATTGACATAAGTGCAGGAGATGGAACTCTGTAGCTTTGTTTACTCGCATTCAAAGGAGTAAAAACAATTGCTTACCTGTAAACAAGCTAATCTTGTTAGATATAAAGTTTCAGGTGACATCACTCCCTGCTCTCTGTCCCATCAGAAAGGGAGATATGGATGGAAATCTAGAGACACTTATCTCCTGACCAGGGCAATATCAAAAGCAATGTATTTAGAAATAGTCTTCATTTACCATTATTATGTTTAAAGCTAATCATATTAGTGAGAAAACCGCTTTACGCTCATTATGAAGAAAGCAATTTTACTACACTTATGTGTTTTGACTTTATTGATAGTAGATACAGTTGAAACCAGAAGTTTCCATACACTATATAAAAAGACACATATGCATGTTTTTCTCACTATCTGACATGAAATCAGAATAAACCTTCCCCGTTTTAGGTCAGTTAGGAACCAAAATTATTTATATTTGCCAAATGCCAGAATAATGAGAGAGAACATTTTTTAAGACATTTTTATTACTTTCTGCATACACTATGATTACTAGGCCTTTAAACAAATTGGGACAGCCCAAATGATGGTGTCATGTCTTTGGAAGCTTCTGATGGTTTTTTTGGCAACATCTGAGTTAGAGACACACCTGTGGATGCATTTTTTAAGCACACCAGAAACACACTGCTTCTGTGTGTAACATCATGGGAAAGTCTAAAGAAAGCAGCCAAGATATCAGGAAGATAATTGTGGACTTGCATACATCTGGATCATCCTTGGGTGCGATTTCCAGATACCTGAAGGTGCCTTGTTCATCTGTACAAACAATTGTACACAAGTACAAAGAAAATGGGAATATTCAGCCTCACTCAGGAAGGAGACGGGTTATGTGTCTCAGAAATGAAAGTGTTTTGGTCCGACATGTGCGTATCAACCCAAGAACAAAAGCAAAAGACCTTGTGAAGATGCTGGCGGAAGCTGGTCAGATTGTGTCATTATCCACAGTGAAATGACCACTGTATAAACATGGGCTGCCAGGAAGAAGTCATTACTTCAAAATAAACATATAAAAGCCAGATTAATGTTTGCAAGTGCACACAGGAGCAAATACCTACATGTTTGGAGGTATGTTCTGTGGTCTGACAAAACTAAAATTGAACTGTTTGGCCATAATGACCATCGTTAAAGGGGTTGTCTCACTACAAGGATTGCTTTTTATGTTAAAGATCTTGCAAAAACAAGTCACTTTGCAATATATGTCCATTAAAGGGGTTTTGCCAGGACGTGCCTTATCTTCTAAGAAGCAAATGTAAACAAAGCCACGCTGAGCTGAGAGAGAGAGAGAGACACAGCCAGAGCACAGAGCCGTGCATAAGGGATCGTGTGAAATGTTCACTCAAATAATCAAATTACAACTACTGGATTCTGTATACGAATGACAACAGCTTTCTCCACAGCCTCTTGAAAGCTCCTTCAGCCTCTTGAAAGCTCCTTCATGTTCCCTGTCATCAGATAAAGCAGGGATCTACTCAGATAATCACACTACAACTAGTGGATTCTGTATACAAAACACAACATATTTCTACCCGATGCCTTGAAAGCTTCTTCAGCTCCCTCTCATCAGATAAGAAGTGTGCTCTGCGCCAGCCCGGCCAGCAGCTCTTGTCACTCTGCCTGGTCGTATCTAATGCAAGCCATTAAGTAACTTAGGGCAGCTACGGCCTCCTGTAGCTCTCACAGGATGCAATTTTTTTAATCACATATTTTTAGAAAAGTGATTAAATACCCATTTTGGAGGATCCCACGTCAACATTGCATCGTGGCAAAACCCCTTTAACATTGTCCTACCTATTCCTAGATATTCCCTCTTGTATGGACTGCATCAGCTTCTCAGGTCGCTATAGCTACAGACCTGTTTACTCTCTCCTGATAGGCTGCCAGCACTGGTCGCTATAGCTACAGACTGGCTTCTACTGCAGCCTGGTAGAAGCCAGTAAACACGCCCCTGAATTCAAAATGAAACCAAGAAAACAGGACTGAGGTAAGATGAATTGATGTAGTGAGACAACCCCTTTAAGTTTGGAGGGAAAAAGGAAAAGCTTAGAAGCCTAAGAACACCATCTCAACTGTGAAACACGGGGGTGTCAGCATCTTGTTGTGGGTTGTTTTGCTGCAGGAGGGACTGGTGCACTTCACAAAATAGATGCCATCATGAGGAAAGAAGATTATGTGGCCATACTGAAGCAACATCTCAAGACATCAGCCAGGAAGTTAATGCTTGGGCGGAAATGGGTCTTCCAAATGGACAATGATCTGAATCTACTGCCAAACTGGTTTCAAAGTGGCTTAAGGATAATCAAATCAATGTTTTGGACATGACCATCACAAAGCCTTGATCTCAATCCTATTGAAAATTTATGGGCAAAGCTGAAAAGTCAGGTGGGAGCAATGCGACCTACAAACATGGCTTAGTTACACTAATTCAGTCAGAAGGAATGGGCCAAAATTCCCACAAATTATTGTGAGAAGCTTGTGGAAGGATATCAAAAACATGCGACCCACGTCATACAGTTTAAAGGCAATGCTACCAAATACTAATGAAATGTATGGAAACCTTTCACTTTGCAGAAAGTAATAAAAATACTTTAAAAAAATTCTCTCTCTCATTCTTCTGCCATTTGACAAATATAAATAATTTTGGTCCTAATTAACCTTAAACGGGTAAGATTTATTCTGATTTCATGTCAGATAGTGAGAAAAACATGCAGATGGGTCTTTTTATATAGTGTATGGAAACTTCTGGTTTCAGCTCTATGTTTATGACCGTTAGTGATGATATTCCGTTTGGAAATTCACGACTCACTATTACATACACTATAAGAGCCCCATCCTCATGACTATCCAGCATGCCCAGGAGATAGTTATCTGCTAGGCAGGCTGCACTTTTATACAGAAGCCGCCCACCACCCTTCCTGAGCGAAGCATTGCACTATACAAAGTAGTATGATACTGCGTTCAGGGAGGGTAGTGGGTGGCTACACCATAGAAGCCTCAGTCTCCTGACTACCGAGCATGCCCAGTAGATAATTATTTGCTAGGCATGCACACTCCTTCTGTGGTGTAGCCGCCCACCACTCTCCCCTATCACAAAGTAGCATTATACTCCGTTCAGGGAGAGTAGTGGGTGGCTACACCATAAAAGCTTCAGTCTACTGAATAGCAAGCATGCCCATTAGATACTGTAATTATCTCCTAGGCATGCACACTATTCAACAGGCTGCACTCCTATACTATAGCCGCCCGCGCCCTCCCTGAGTGAAACATTGCACTATACACCGTAGTATGATACTGCATTCAGGGAGGGTGGTGGGTGGTTACACTATAGTGGTGCCAGCCTGGGTATGTGGGCTAGTCTGGAAGCTGGCGCTTCTATACATGTATGTAGTAATAAGGGATGACTGTCTATATACATGTATGTAGTAATAAGGGATGACTGTCTATATACATGTATGTAGTAATAAAGGATGACTGTCCTCAGGAACGTCATCGCTTACGGCCATGAACATATTACTAAACATAATGTAAAACAACGATCTGTTCAATTAAGTGTAGTAAGTTTGCTTTCTCCATCATGAGCTAATTAAATGAAAAATAACAAACTGAGCTATATTCCTTACTATACAAGATCTGGCTGCTGCGCTCCTGCATGCCAAGCGTGTTGGTTGGATAATCCTGCGACATGAACCTTACTGCACTAGTAGCTTCTGTTTACGCAGCTTCAGAATTGCTAGCAGCGGTGATTCGCGCTTCAAGGTCTTATTTTGGAGTTATTTGTCAGCTCTCGACTGCTCCTTTCACCCTAGAGTCAAGACTCGTGACCTTTCTTAAATAATGTATGGGTCTGGATCATTGTGAAAGCTCAGTACAGAACAGCAGTATATAGACTAATGAATAAGGGTGCGGATCACTAGAAGGCAACCTGAAAAGTCTCGGAGCCACTCTGACAGCCTGAGAATATTAATGCCCATCATGGCTCATGATCTGGTCTCATTGTGATAGAAGATGAAATCCTTTTCCTTTAAAGAGGACCTGTCCGCATTCTTACATGTCTGGTTTAGCAAATGCTTGTATTCCTGATGGAATAACAATGCTGGAGCCTCTTCTCTTAGACCTCTTTGCCTAGCCGTCCCTCTTTTATTCTTCCTGGAATTGTAGTAGAAGAGTGAAGAAATCGGGCAACAGCTTTTAGAGGTTAACTGAGTATATTTGATGGTAAGCTTTCGAGAGGACTAGCTCCACCATGTCTGATGAAGAGAGCTTGTACTCTAGAAAGCTTACCATCAAATATATTCAGTTAGCCTCTAAAAGGTATCGCCTGACTTCTTCACTCTTCTACTACTTTCTATGGCTAACACGGTACAACATTATACTCCTGGAATTGTAGGAATACATTGATAGCTGAGGTATTATTCCCCTTGTCCATCTAACAATGAAGGGTTTGTAATGATCTTATGAACAATTCAGAAGAGAGATATATTGTACTGCAAAAGTATGAAGATAGAAAAGGATAGGTTGAAAAAAGACACAGGTCTATTGACTCCAACCTAAAACCACTCTATTGGTCCAAAAATAAGGCAAAAAAAATCCATGCCAATTATCCCATACAAGAGGAGAAATTCCTCCTCGACTTCAAATCTTCTAATGAGAATAAATTCCTGGATCAATGTCCCATTCTCCAGAATCCTAGTCACTATAACTTGTTATATTCTGTTTTTCAAGAAAGGCATCTAAACCCATCTGGAACTTGGTCAGTAAATCCACTATCACAAACTCTTGTGACAGCAAGCTCCATAGTCTCACTGCTCTTACCTATATGGTGCTATCCCCAAGGAGAGACGTTCTCCTTTCAGAGCCACTCATTGCCTCCCCCCCCAGCCAGCCAGTATTGCTCTGCTCTATACTGATGAGGGGCAAACCCCCAAAACAGTTGTATGCAGATGAGTGATACTAGCTTGGCTAATATCCCTTTTGCTTTCAAAAGATTCAGTGAGTCTAAAGCAAATTGAGGATTTGTTACATTCAATAGAGGGCATTTCTCAGCGACTTTCCCATAATGCCTTGTGATATGCAGATGCTTCATTGAGTGCAAAAGGCAATTTCAGATCTCCACACACATATATGGTGCTCTCCCCAAGGAGAGATATTCCCCTTTCTGCTCTTACAGTAAAGAATTCTCGTCTGTGATGATGTTAAAACCTTCTTTTCTGTAGAAGTAGAGGATGCTTCATTGTTGTTGTAACAGGCTGAGCTGTAAAAAAAAAAAAAAAAAAAAATGTGCAAAAGACCTGGGTACTGTCCTTTCACATATGTACAGTTGAAAAGAGAGCCTTACATATTGTGTAAAAGTACACATCTGCATGTTTTTCTCACTATCTGACATGAAATCAGAATAAACCTTACCAGTTTTAGGTCAATTAGGAATCAAAATTATTTATATTTACCAAATGTGAGAATGAGAGAGAGAGAATTTAAGGTATTTTTATTACTTTCTGCAAAGTCAAAAGTTTCCATACATTTCATTAGTATTTGGTAGCATTGCCCTTAAAACTGTATGATTTGGGTCAAACATTTTAAATATCCTTCCACAAGCCTCTCCCAAAAATTGGTAGGAGTTTTGGCCGATTCCTCCTGACAGAACTGGTGTAACTGAGCCATGTTTGTAGGTCACCTTGCTCACACTTGCCTTTTCAGCTTTGCCCATCAATTTTCAATAGGATTGAGATCAGGGATTTGTGATGGCCACTCCAAAACATTGACTTGGTTATCCTTAAGCCACTTTGTAAACAGTTTGGCAGTATGCTTCGAGTCATTGTCCATCTGGAACACCCATTTCCGTCCAAGCTTTACCTTCCTGGCTGATGTCTTGAGATGTTGCTTCAGTTTTGCTACATAATCTTCTTTCCTCATGATGCCATCTATTTTGTAAAGTGCACCAGTCCCTCCTACAGCAAAACAACCCCACAATATGATGCTGCCAACCTCATGTTTCACAGTTGGGATAGTGTTCTAAGGTTTCCAAGCTTCTCCCTTTTTTCCTCCAAACATAGCAATGGTCATTATGCTCAAAAAGTTCAACTTTAGTTTTGTCAGGCCACAGGACTTGTTTCCAGAAATGTAGGTCTTTGTTCCTGTGTGTATTTGCAAACATTAATCTGGCTTTTATATGTTTCTTTTGGAGTAATGGCTTCTTCCTGGCATAGTAGCCTTTCAGCCCATGTTGATACAGTACTCGTTTCACTGTGGATAATGACACAATCTTATCAGATTCCTACAGCATCTTCACAAGGTCTTTTGCTTTTGTTTTTGAGTTGATATGTACACATCATACAAAAGTACTTTCATCTCTTGAGACACAGAACCCATCTCCTTCCTGAGCGGTATGATGGCTGGACATTCCCATCGTGTTTGTACTTGTGTATAATTGTTTGTACAGAACAACGAGGCACCTTCAGGTATCTGGAAATTGCTGCCCAAGAATGATCCAGACTTGTGCAAGTCAAAAATTATCTTCCTGATATCTTTGCTTCTGTGTGTAACATCATGGGAAAGTGTAAAGAAATCAGCCGTGTGTTTATGGTGAGAAATAAAATACATCCACAGTTGTGTCTTTAACTCAGATGTTGCCAATAAACCTATTAGAAGCTTCCAAAGACATGACATCATCATATGGGCTATCCCAAATTTATAAAGACATAGTAATCCTAGTGTATGTAAACTTTAGACTTTGCAGACAGTTATACAAATGCCTTTAAAAATTCTCTCTCTCATTATTCTGGCATTTGGCAAATATAAATTATTTTGGTTCCCAATTGACCTAAAACAGGTAAGATTTATTCTGATTTCATGTCAGATAGAGGGAAAAACATGCATATGTGTCTTTTTATATAGTGTATGGAAGCTTCTGGTTTCAACTGTACGTGATAATTAAATCTCCCCTATACAGACTTCTCTTTATCAATGCACATACCTCATTGAGGTTTCTTTTTTAAATTTATTTGCACTGTTTGAGTAATTACTAAGGAGAACAGAGGACAGGAGTAGAATGACAGCACCTGGGGTTTGAACACTCAGTAGCTGCCTGAGAGGAGAGGTGATGTCTGAGCATGTGTGACCAGGACTGAGGAGCATTCATCACTGGTCGTATCCCCAGGAGACGAGCTGTAAACAATGGATCACTAAAGGAGCAACTAAAGCAAAAACGGTGCAGAAACGGGGTGGACGGTTTTTCAGCTGGTTTGAGACTATGGAAAACTCGTGCAGCAGTCCCCACTGCACGGGTTTTCCGCCAACCGCCGGCTGCCCGAAAAACATTGTGCATGTTCATTCTTCCGTCTGGTTTTCAGATGGTTATGAACATCGCAATGTGAAGGGGGAGAAAAGCCGTCCCCCGGCAGCCGTGGGGACGGCACTAAAACAGGACAAATCGGATAAACTGACCGGTATTTGTCCTCTGCCATAGGGATGAGCCCTTACGCCTCTTTTAATGCAACAATGACTTTATTTGGCTTGGCAGTAGCTGCCAGGCATTGGTCTCTAAATTTAAGTCTATTGTCCACAATATTCCGAAGTCTTTTTCAGCCGTAGTTTTACCCAGTATCCTACTATCTATTACATTATTGTACTTTGTTTCCTTTATATGTCTATTTCTGTCAATTCCCAGATTTGGACGGAATTTTGACATTAGCTGTGTAGACCTAGCCTTTGGCAAATAATGAGCAATGCAGTGATATTATAATAGGGTCTGTTTATATCGGTCATAGAAACGCATATTATGTATATGGTGTAATAGCAATGAGTTTATATGTATACTATATTTTAGTCACTATGTGGTGTTTGTTATAATGCCCCTCCCTAACTATGTGTGTTCATTGTCTGCGAAATGTTTATACAGTCATAAAACTAGTCTGCTCGGGCTCATTAAGTCTGACCTGTCATAAAACAATAACCCTCAACGTATTTATTGGGATCAGAGGTTATCACCAAGTGGGATGTTTCACAGGCTCTGAAGCTTCAAAGAAATACCAGATCTCCATCTGGTCCATTTCTGTCTAATAATAATAATAATAATAATAATATTTTTTATTTATATAGCGGCAACATATTCCGCAGCACTTTACAATTTGGAGGGTGTAGGTACAGACAAAAGACATTCATTGCACAATGAAAAGCTACTTACAGATGAGACACAAGGGGAGAGGGCCCTGCTCGCAAGAGCTTACAATCTATTAGGTTGTATGGGTGAGACGAAAGGTAAGAAGTGCTAGATTTACAATGGTCCAGCCACGTGACATAAATAAGAGGTTGTTTTATGTAGAATTCGGATGAACCTGCCACCCAAACAGTACATCTATATGCAGTTAAGTGCCAAAAATGAGATGAGTGCACTAGGGAGTGGGGGGGAGGCTAGCCAGTAGGGTTTCTGGTAGGCCAGAGTGAGTAGATTTATTCTCAGGACCCTTTTAAAGCTATGAGAGTTCTGAGTGTGCCTAATCGCCCGCGGTAGCATGTTCCAGAGAACTGGTGCACGTGTGAAGTCTTGGAGACGGACATGGGAAATTCGGATGATTGAGGAATGTAATTTGATATCATCAGGAGAGTGGAGAGAGCGGGTAGGGTGGTAGACAAAGATGAGGGAGGAGATGTAACGCTGTGGAGAACTTTATGGGTGAGAATGTTTAGTTTATGCTGTATCCTGTACTGAATGGGCAACCAGTGCAGTGACAGACTCAAGGTAGAGGCATCAGTATAGCAGCTGGAAAGAAAGACAAGCCTGGCTGCTGCATTCAGGACAGATTGGAGAGGGAAGAGTTTGCACAGAGGGAGACCGATAAGCAAGTAGTTACAGTAGTCAAGACGAGAATGAATAAGTGCAACAATGAAAGTTTGAGTTGTTTCCACAGTGAGGAAAGGACTGATTTTGGAGTTGTTCTTGAGGTGCAAATGACAGGATCGGGCAAGGGACTGGATATAGGGTATGAAAGACAGATCTGAATCTAGTATAACCCCAAGACAGCGGGCCTGTTGCCTAGGAGTTATGGAGGTGCGCCACACTGAGACAGAAATGGCAGGGTAAGGTCTGTTAGTAGATGGTGGGATGACTAGAAGTTCAGTTTTAGTAAGGTTTAGTTTAAGATACAGGGACGACATGAGGTCAGAGACAGCAGACAGACAGTCACTGGTGTTTTGTAACAGGACGGGAGTGATGTCCCGGGAGAAGGTGTATAATTGGGTGTCATCAGCATAGAGATGGTACTGGAAGCCAAATCTACTGATGGTTTGTCCAATGGGGGATGTGTAGATTGAGGAGAGGACCAAGAACGGATCCCTGAGGAACCCCGACAGCAAGAGGAAGAGGCGCGGAGATAGAACCAGAAAATGAGACACTGAAGGAGCGGTCAGAGAGGTACGATGAGAACCAAGAGAGTGGTGTCCTGGAGGCCAATGGTGCTGATGCAAGAAATTTGATGAAACAACAGTGTCAAAAGCTGCAGAGAGATCCAGAAGAAGCAACAATGAGTATTTACCCTGAGATTTAGCCGTGAGGAGATTATTGGAGACTTTAGTTAGAGCAGTTTCTGTGGAGTGTAGGGTGCGGAAACCTGATTGTAGAGGATCGAGAAGAGAGTTTGCAGAGAGATAGCAGATCAGGCGAGAGTAGACCAAGCGTTCTAGGATTTTAGAGATGAAGGGAAGGTTAGAGACTGGTCGGTAGTTGGCATCGCAGGACGGGTCCAGAGTGGGCTTTTTCAGTAAAGGAGTTATAACAGCGTGTTTAAAGGAGAATGGAAAGGTCCCAGTGGAGAGAGAGCGGTTACAGATTGCAGTTATGTGAGAGAGGACAGCTGGAGAAATAGACTGGACAAGGTGGGAGGGAATGGTGTCACTAGAGCAGGTGGTGAAGCGTGTAGACAAGAGAAGCCTGCACACTTCTTCTTCTGTTGTCTGGTCCAGAGCTGAGAGTAGGCTGGGGGATGTGCGGGGAGGGACCAGATGGGTGCTGCTTGGGGTTTGAGATGAGTTGTTTTGCTGGATTCTATTAATTTTCTCTTTCAAATGAGTGGCCAGGTCTTCAGCACAGAGGTCAGAGACCGGGGCCTGAGCTTTAGGCCTGGGAAGGGAGTGGATGGTGTCAAACAGGCGTTTTGGGTTGTTGTGTAGTGTTGAGATGAGGGAGGTGAAATATTTTTGTTTGGCGCAGTGAAGGGCAGAGTGGTAAGTCCTGAGCATGAATTTGTAGTGGAGAAAGTCTGCAGGTAGCTTTGACTTCCTCCACAGACGCTTCGCACACCTGGAACATCGCTGCAGATGGCGAGTCTGAGGCGTGTGCCAAGGCTGCTGGCATCTGACTCTGGTGGTGCGGTGTGTGAGCGGTGTCAATGTGTTCAGGATGGTGGAGAGAGTTTCATTATATTGTTTGGACACCAGGTCAGGGCAGGAGAGGGAGGAGATTGGGGGCAGTGAGGACTGTATGGTGTCTGTGAATTCCTGAGTGTTCATGGAGCGGATATTTCTGAACGGGTGACGGACAGGTATGTCCAGAGATGGGTGAGAATAAGTAATAGTGAAGGAAATAAGATTGTGATCAGACAGAGAATTATTAAAGTTAGAGATTGAGGAACGGTTACAGAAAACCAGATCAAGAGAGTTCCCATCCTTGTGGGTGCGAGAGTTAGTAAACTGCGAGAGGCCTAGAGAATAGGTTAGTGAAAGGAACTGAGAGACAGAGGGAGACATGGGGTCATCAATGGGGAAGTCCAAATCAACCATGAAGAGTGCGGGTATTTCAGTAGAGAGTAAATGAGGAAGCCAGGCAGCAAAATGATCCAGAAACTGGCGGGGCGAGCCGGGAGGTCTGTACACAACCGCTAGTCTGAGGGAAAATGGCTGAAAGAGTCTGAGGGTGTGGACCTCAAAGGAGGGGAAAGTGAGTGAGGGTGCGGGAGGAATGACCTGGTAAGGGCAGTGTAGAGAAAGAAGTATGCCGACTCCTCCACCCGACATGCTCTCAGGTCTGAGGGTGTGGGTGAAGTGTAGGCCGCCATAGGTTCCCATTTCATATTAAAGGTAATCTGACGCCTTTTTTTTTTTTTTTACATATTAAAACAAGACCCTGATCCATATTCCTTTCTTCTTAGCCGTTTTTATTTTCTGATTGTAGATTTCTCAATTCTGTTGTTTATATAGGATTGTGTGGACCGTATTGTTGCCTGCATTGCTTTAACAGCATTTAGAGAGATGCTTTATAGCAGCTTCACGCACATAGGAGCCTTAAGACTGGCTCAGTCCCATTGACTTCTACAGTATAGGAGAGTTTTCTAGTCATTTTCTGTGACCAGGGAAGAAGTCAGTGTGCAAGGAGGAGGAGAGGTTGAACTGTGACTATCTTCTATTGCGACTGGTGGATCCTGTGTTATCTATAAAAGTTTCCTTTCAGTGTAACCCTGCTTATACTGATAATGAGGAGACTGTTGAAAAGCTTTCCCTACAGAACAGGAAGTATTAGGCTTAGTGGTCAAAGGGAAAACTGCAGAAATTAAGAATTAAAAAAAGATAAAAGGGATATGGAAAATTAAAGAAACGCAACCAAAAATTCCTGAAAAATGTGTTTAACATAAAAACGTGAGTTAAACAATGTAATTTTTTGATGACACCTTCCCTTTAAAATAAGTCAGTCAATGTGAAGATAGGGATATATAAATGAGTGTGTGTGTATGTGTGTGTATATATAATGTATATATATATATATATATATATATATATATATATAATATAATATATAAATAATATATTATATTAATCTGACTGTAATCTTGTGCCCATAGCCCACAGTATTTTCTACTGTCGGGTTTCTAAGCCATCGGCTCTCTGCAGGAAGATAGGACTTGTTCTATCTTCTGCCGGATTCCCATATGGTCAATGTACTGGACGGCAGGAAATCCAAAAACTGGCTGAGTTTTTTTAGCGCAAACCTGTGACAAAACTGGTACAGCGATATCAAAATGCCGTCGGATTTTGGACAACATTTTAACATTTGCTGTGTAGACATAGCCTTAGATGGAGCCTGAGTAAGGCTTCCATAGATAATCCCAGAATACAAGCTCTGCACCCTGTGTAACTGAGGTCACTGTTTAAGCACCTTTTTGTTTGCACTTCTTGTTTTCTCATTGCACTGTATTTTTCAGGGATACTACAGAAAGGGAATGGCTCTCCTTCATATGGAAAAGAAGGACGCGGCTCTTAAGGAATGTCTTCATTGCCTAGGCTTAAAGCCCAATTTCACTACGGCCCGTCATGAGATTGAACAGGTAATACATACGTTAGTATTGTGTCTCTAAGTTGGTTCATGGTGCCTGAATGAGGGATGGCATAATATACCTGCTGGCTACCTCATCCCAGCAATTTTAATTTTATCCTAAAAAACTAGTATTTTAGAGTCAAACAACTAGTGAATTTGAGCCGGGTATGAGGCGAAATCGCCACTGCTAGGAGAGATAAGTCTGTTGTGTGGTATATTCCTGCCCCCTCAGTTTAAATGGGTTTAACCACAAAGGCGTTTCATGCCTGGTTTGTCCATCTTCAGCTTTCAGTGTGTTCAAAAGGAGGCATGTCTGATTTGTTGGAACTGCATATCATGTGGCCCAGCAGGCTTGATATCACCATGCCTTTCCCCACAATGTGCTCACTCAGTCAAACAAAGGTCTGTTTGTGTAAAAAGTTGTGAGTACCTACAATGTAGCTGAGTGGTTTGAACTTCTGCCTTTCAGCATAGGGGTCTTCGATTCAAATCCCTGTAGGAACCAAACGTGTTTTTTTTTTTTCTTCTCAATGCACAATCCTGAGAAGAACTGTACACTATGGATCACTGAGGGAGCAGTTAAAATCAGAATGGTAGAGAATTTTAAATAATGATGAATGGTGAAAATTTTTATTTAATTTTACTTGCAGTAAAACCCCTTTAGCTGACAGCTCTTTCCCTATAGGCAAACATTGGAGAGGTGTGTCAGTTAAGCTGAGGGGCTGGGCCTGAATTTAGTGATTGTTTTCCTCTGAAGCACCGTAGTGTTTCATGGTACAGCTATTACATGCTGCGGCTCATTCAGGCAGTAGACACCAGCATCAAAAACATTTTTTTTTCACTTATTATATATGTAATATGTGACTATAATATGTAATTGTTTTTGTAAAAATTGTGTGATTATATATTTTTTAAATTAAATTTTTAAAAGTTTCCTTATGTACATTAATTCCTGTTTTGTCTCTTTGATTTACCCTCTAAGCTGTAATAGCACAGCAGTGAGGATGGCTTGACTGTCTCTCTATAGGTCCACTAGGAGAGAGATACTGTAAGGCTTAGTTCACACTGCGTAATTGCGGGGCGTACAGTACACCCCCCAATTACGGCGGGTGTTTGGGAATCACGCTGATCGGCACATACTCCCGCGGCCCACCGGCCCCATAGGCTAGGTTCACACGGTGTATTTGCAGGGCGTAATTACGCCCCGCAATTGCGCCGTGTGGCCGAAAGCGGGGGCGGGTGCGGTGGGCCGCCACCTCGCCGGCCCATAGACTTATATTACCAGCGGCACGTATACGCCGCTGGTAATTCACATGTCACTTATCTCCCCGCAGGTGGAGGAGACGTAATCCATAGTTCTCTATGAGACCTGTGGATTACCGTAATGACTGGGCCGTTTTCAGCCCGTAATTTGCGCACTCCGGCGTGTAATTACGGACTGAAATACGGCCCATTTTAAGCCGTGTGAACATGGCCATAGACTTGCATTACCAGCGGCGCGTATACGCCGCTAGTAATTCACATGTCACTTTTTTTCCCCCCTCGGCGTATTCGCCGAGCAGGGAGAGGAGACGTAATCCATAGTTCTCTATGAGAACTGTGGTTTACCGTAATGACTGGGACGTATTCCAGCCGTAATTTGCACACTCCGGCGCGTAATTACGGACTGAAATACGTCCAATTTAAGCCGTGTGAACATGGCCATAGACTGTCATTACTTGCGGGGCGTATTCACGGCAAGTAATTGACATGTCACTTATCTTCCCTTGCGTACAATACGATCGTATTGTGCGAGCGGGGAGAGGAGGCGTAATCCATAGTTCTCTATGAGAGCTATGGGTTACCGTAATTTCGGTGCGCATCTTGCTTGTATTAAAGCACAAATACGGCGTGAAATGTGCCCGTGTGAACATACCCTAAGTGTTATCAGCAAGATCTGATAAGTGTGAAAAAGCCAAAGACAGTCCAGTGCAGAAAAAGATTAACCCATTATCCTTTTAGGTATTGATCTTGTTACTGCCCTCTTAATCTAGTGTAATCATTATCTCTGGCTGTCTAGAGAAAAGTACAGCGATTATTATGCCATTACCTACTATCTGTAAGGAGACTACATGTAGATAAGCATTTCTCACAGCATCAACAGCAAACTGAGATTAGTCTGCCCAGCCATTCAGGAGTTTTATCAATTTATTATGACAATTAGAGAAGGGAAAGTTTTTATATGCGGAAATAAAAATACTGCAAATTTTTTTTTTCCAGGAATATTGATTTTAATAAAAATACCCCTTTCTAATGGAAGTGTCCTTTTAAGCAGATAAACGCCGCTTCTAGATATATGATAGGGAAAGACAAGAGGCCCTATTCACCATTTTAATTCTGTGCTGCCATTCCAGTTTCATTCACTGGCCTTTATTTGTCTGTAAACCCAAGTGACCACTGTAGGCAAGCATTGGTGTTGTCAGCCTTGTGCCATATTCTACTGGGACCAGTGATTGTGACATAGATATATGGGCATGTCTATGGGCATTCCTGCTTCTTTTGTTTGTTATCCTAATGGACAAAAAAAAAAGTTTAAGAGGAATTTGTATCGGAGTTTTTATATAGGAGGATGACCATCCAAATTTCTGAGAATAGTTGCCACTTTCTATCCTTGCTTACAACTATGGAGTTCAAACCGCTGCTCTTGTGGACTGGGCTGGAAATGAATACAATTTTAAAAGTGTAGTTCAGAAATGATTCATTACAGGTAGTCTGTCAGTCGAATCCAGGGGTTTTCTCACATGCGGGTATGTTCACATGGCGTGTTGGGTCTGTGTAGACGGACCCAAACACGCATCTAACAATGAGCTGTGTGATTTGCATTGCTCGCAATGTAAAACACGTATCGGCGTTCACATGAGTGATCGCTGATGTGTGTTTACATTTTGTCTTTCGGATCCGTTACAAGAATTGACATAGTTACATAGTTTGTAAGGCCAAAAAAAGACAGACGTCCATCCAGTTCAACCTATTTTGCTAAAGTGTTGATCCAGAGGAAGTCAAAAAACCCCTATGAGGTAGAAGCCAATTTTCCTCATTTTAGGGGAAAAAAGTCCGTCCCGACTCCCATCTGGCAATCGGAAAAATCCATGGATCCACAACCCCTCTCCAGAATCCTAGACAATATAACTTGTTATATTATTACGCTCCAGAAATGCATCCAGACCTTTTTTGAACTCCTGTTATTGAATTCACCATGACAATTTCCTCTGGCAGAGAGTTCCACAGTCTCACCGCTCTTACAGTAAAGAATCTTTTTCTATATTTATGTAGAAACTTTGTTTCCTCACGACGTAGAGGATGCCCCCTTGTTCTAGATACAGTCCTGGGTATAAATAAATCTTGGGAGAGATCTCTATATTGATCTTTCATATATTTAAAGGGGTTGTATCGTTTGAACTGTTCGTGCTATTCAGCTAATTCTCTGAGATTGAATTAGAAATCATGGGGCCAGTCTCTCCTCTCAGCAGACGTGTCTCCCCTCCCAGGAGGCGTGTCTCCCCTCACTGAAGACCTGTGACATCATCATTCTGACTGTGCAGTGGAAGCAGAAGGATATCTGCAGAGGACAGCTATACAGCCTCCTGCATGCTGCTCATGTGTCTGCAGAGCTTCAGCCTCCACAAGCTCCTTTTTCTGCTATAACCAGTTATACACACAGCCTGAACTGATGAAATACTTGTGAGGAATGTACACTGCCCCCCTCCCCCTCTGTTACCAGACAGCAGACTGTCTTACTGTGTTATATGGAGGAGTGCACACTGCCCTCCTGCCTGTTAAAGGAGTTGTCTCCCCACAGGGTTTCAAAGAATGCATGAAAGAAATTCTCTGTCACTTCCTGGTTCAGACTAATTTGCATAAACTCCATGCTTGTACAGCATAAGCTCCGTGCTTTCAGATGCTAATTAGATTAGATTAGCTTCTCAAACTACTCATAGGACTTCTTATCTGATCCCCAAAACAAAAGCCCTAATTACAGAGCTGTTTACTTGAGATAAATCAAGCTTTTTACTGTCTGGCAGCACAGGACACTGACTGACACTGCTGACCTGTGTGATGACTCACTCTCTGTTATCTCATTGAACAAACAGCCCAGGGAGATTTGTTTACAGGTCAGTTACTGAGGGAACTGAAATAGCCACTGAGGTAATAAATTCACTTGTATCTCTTTAGGGAAAACAGAGGAACAATGCAATATATTTGGAAAATGTCTTTATATTGAGTTCCCTACAAATTGAAAGCTATACTTTGTAGCGAGACAACCACTTTAACAGGCAGGAGACTCTATAATACGGTGTTATATGAGGGGATGCGTGACTTAAACAGGCAGTAATTGCCCAGATCATTCACCCTAGAGCTGGGAGATGAGTATACAGCCAGCAGCCCTTGGTTTCACTATTGATTTTAACAGCTCAGAGGGGAGAAAACACAGAGTGTGCAGGCAGCCAATCACAGCGCAGGGGGCGTGGCCAGGGCGTTTCCTGTCTGGGGCGTATCCAAACAGGCTGAATGAAATGTCAGCCAGCCAATCACAGTACAGGGGGCGTGGCTAGGGGGGGCGGGATCCAGCCAGGGGTCGTGTCCCGACCAACAGCAGCAGAAATAGAACACAGAGGCACAGAAAAGCTCATATCTGCTAAACCAAGTGACAGAGGTAATGCAACCCAATTACAAAAGTGCTTATTTTTACTGTCCCATAATCTGAGACATGATCTTTGTAGCGATACAACCCCTTTAAAGATATTTATTGTGTCCCCCCGAAGGCGTCTTTTCTCTAAACTAAATAACCCTAATCTTGCTAATCTTTCTGGGTATTGCAGTCCACCCAGTCCTTCTATTATTTGTATTGCCTTTGTACTTGTTCAAGCTCTACCTGTCTTTCCTGTGCACTGGTGCCCAGAACTGTGCACAATATTCCATGTGTGGTCTAACCAGTGACTTGTATAATGGGATAATAATGTTCCCATCATGTTCATCTATGCCCCTTTTAATACAACCCATGATCCTATTAGCCTTGGCTGCTGCTGCCTGACACTGGCTGCTACAATTAAGTTTACTGTCCACCAGGATTCCCAAGTCCTTCTCCATGTTACTTTTACCCGGCGTTTTTCCATTTAACATGTAATCATGTAATGGATTTTTTCCTCCCCATGTGCATAACCTTGCATTTATCAGTGTTAAACCTCATCTGCCATTTCCCTGCCCAGGCCTCCAACTTATCCAGATCCCTTTGTAATAACACATTATCCTCTATTGTGTGGATTTCTTTACAGAGCTTAGTATCATCTGCAAAGATCGATATTCTACTGTGCAATCCCTATGTAATATCAATTGACATGTCAATTCTTGGCCCTAAAGATGCAGCTGGAGCCCTATAATAAAGTATATGGTGCGATCCTGCTGCAGCCAACACGCATCCAAACACGCAGCTGCATGTTGGATTCGATCAACGCTACGTCTTTGGATGCGATTTTCAGGTCCAACGCGGACCCGAAATCGTATCCAAAAATGCCGTGTGAACAACCCCTTATAAATATGCTAAATGGTAGACACATTCCTCTTTCTTTATATTTCACACCTCCCATCCCGGTACTTGCAGTTCCCCTACCAGTCGGAAATGTGAGCTTCACCCGTCTGTGTTGGTGATGCACTGGAAGCAGCTAGCTTATCTGTCAAGCAGAGGCACGCTGTCAACCCCCTTCCGGCACGTCACCCGTAAAGAGCGGTGGAAAAGCTTCATGTACTGGGACCATCCAGATGTGGACCTGTAGGTATTGGGATAGTTATTTTAAATGTAAAGAAAGAGGATGTTAAGTACCAGAATCGTAAATTAGTGAGTTCTTATACTTTTTCTGTTTTACACAAAAAAAAAGGCATGAATTTTTATTTTATTACAAAAAAATTGTGGACTGCCTGGAAAGGTAATTGGAGTTAGGCAAAAATAATTTAAAAATATCTAAATGACAATGTTCACATCATTTATCCTATTTTTTTTTTTTATTGGGCGCCAATAAATGTACAATTAAACACATCATTGCACTTTGTATCATATGCATTCAACATTTTACAGCATGCATTGTTGGATTAAAGGGAATGTGTCATCAAAAAATTACTTTTTGTTTAACTCACGTTTTTATGTTAATCACAGTTTTTTTAGGAATTTTTGGTTATGTTTTTTTTTTATTTTCCATATCACTTTCAGTATTTTTTAATAATTCCTAAGTCCTGCAGTTTTCACTTTGGCCACTAGGCCCAATAATCGTCTCACACTTCCTGTTCTGTTTAGAGAGCTTTTCAGCAGTGTGCTCATTATCAGTAAAAGCAGGGTCACACTGAAAGGAGACACCATTGTGTACAGATAACACAGAATCCACCAGTCACAAGAGGAGATGTCACAGCTCCCCCTCTCCCTCCCTTCACAGTGGAAAAACTCCTATACAAGTCTATGGGACAGAATCTGTCTTAAGAATCCTATGTGCATGAAGCTGCTGTAAAGTATCTCTCTGACTGCTGTTAAAGCAGTGCAAGCAAGAATGTCTTCCCCACAATCATATATAGACGGCCGAATAGAGAAATTACAATCGGGAAATAAAAACGACTGAGAGGAAAAGAATATGGATCAGGGGCTTGATTTAATAAGTAAAAAAAAAAATTGGCGACACATTCCCTTTAAAAGGATTGTACTAGATAAAAAAAAAAGCACGTCTGCTTTACTTAAAAACCAGCACCACTGAACCCAGGATTATCCAGAACCCATTTAATGACCCGTAAAAGGCCTTACTCTGCCATTCTTCCCCTTAGATACTGAAGGACTTGGGTTGTTCTGTGCCTTCATCTCTGACTGATTTAATGGAGGAGGTTTCTCACATCTCAGAACAGACCGTGATAGATACCACTTCCCTTATTGCGCCTCTAGAAGCTGCAACCATCGGATGCCAAGACTGTGGTACCAGCGATAAGGTAAAGCTACACAAGTGAACACATTAGAAAATGTACTACATACAGTACTAATTGTATGTGGATATTGATTGGTCTGAGGAGGTCTAGAAATGTGATATCCAGTAATCATGCATGTAGATTAGATACAATAATTAAGGGTAATCCATTGAAAATATTACATAACGTGGGTTGCAAAAGTCGTCCTACCCCTTGAATTTTTCAAATGTTACAGCCACAAACTTAAAAGGGTTATCTCACTACATCAATTCATCTTACCTCAGTCCTGTTTTCTTGGTTTCATTTTGAATTCGGGATCGTGTTTACTGGCTTCTACTAGGCTGCAGTAGAAGCCAGGTCTGTAGCTATAGCAACCAGTGCTGGCAGTCTATCATGAGACAGAGTAAACAGGTCTGCAGCTATAGCGACCTGAGGAGCTGATGCAGCCCATACAAGAGGGGATATCGGAATAGGTAGGATACAGTTAATGAACATATATTGCAAAGTGACTTGTTTTTGCAATATCTTTAACTTAAAAAGTTATACTAGGAGGGGAGAGAGATTTTTGTAAAAATGTTTCGAAAAGGGCATTAGTTTCAACATATGTTTGGGGATTTTCGGCCCGGGAAAATCTCTCTCCCCTCCTAGTAAAAGTTATATGCTTTTCTTTTTTTTTTTTGGGGAATGAGCACTCCTCCCCCTTTTTGACCAGGTGTTTTTTTTTAGCAGTTGCCCCTGTAAGGGGTTGATGTTTTCGGTTTCCTTTCATTTTTTCCCCCCGGGGGCCTGCGGGACCCTTTTTAAAAGGGGTTGGGGCCGGTGTAAACCCTTTCCCCATTTTTTTTGGTGTTGGGGCTGTTTGGAGGCCTTTGTGCTTGCTGTTGCTATCCCCGTGTGGGGGGGGGGTTACAGTCAGAGCGGGGGGGCTAGGCCCGGGCAGCGGGGTGCGGCGGACCACGGGTTTTCCCCCCTTGCTTGTGGGGTTTAAATTCCCTTGCGATGGGCCCTTTGGTGGGTGCTAAAATCCTTTACGGAGGGACCCACTTTAAAAGGGTCCCGGGGAAGGGGGCAAGTTGGGCCTATACGTTTTTAAATCAAAAATTATTGGGGGGTTAAAGCGTCCAGAGCAGGTAGCAGGCGGGTTTCCACAGACGGGGACTTTTGAACCCCTTGAGTAAATTTCAAGTCCAGGTGTTCCCTTTGGGTTTATTTAAAAGATAAAGGGAAACAAAACACGGCTTTAATTTTCAGGCATAAAACAAAAAAAACAAAACCTGCTGGGCTTGACCCACTAACTACACACGAATAGGGAAAATAACTATACCAGGGGAAAACACTCGGGACCCTGGGAAAAGGGCTGCAAACAAAAAATTGCATGTCTACTTACTTTTTTGGCCCACAAACCACCAGCAACCATGGACAGGCCTGCAGACTCAGGTTTTTAAACGGGGCCGGGACACCAGCCTACTGGGGGCGTGTGGGGGGAAACCCTCCCGGCTCTTTGCCCAAACCCCCCCAGAAAAGCCGACCCGGTTTTAAAAGGGGACTGGAACCCCCTTTTTGAAAAAAGGGGTCAAAATAAACTGACACAGAAGAATTTTTCGGTTTCCCCCTTCCCCGGGAGCCCCAGGGCCACCGGGGGACCCAATGGTCCTTTCCCTTTTCCCAAAGGCCCGCAAATGACACCCTTTTTTGGGGGAAATTTATTCCCCCATTTACCCCCCTTTCCCCCTGCACTTTTCTCACATCCCCTCCCCCTCTTTTTCAAACCCTTGGGGTGGGACAAAAACTTTGCCCCCAAACAATGTGTTTTGACAGCGCATCAGCGTTGCCCGTAGTTTTCCCTTTCCCTGGCTCCACAGAGAAGCAAAATTTTCCCAGGTCAGGAACCATCTGGTGACTTTTTGCATTTTGCTTTTTATTTTGGGGGAACCAATTTAAAATGGAGAGTGGCCCCGGGTGATTGGGCCAAAAAGTGGGTCCTAACAAATAGAAACTTGGGGGATTTCCGGGGGCCCCTTTTGTTTCCAAACACTCCCTTCCACAATACTAAAATTTCCTCTTCTGGGGTGTGATTTTCCTGCAAAAATTTAGGGGACTGGGTTTGCCTTCACCGTCTACCTCCGGGGAAAAGGGAAAACTGCCCCCAGCCCCCAGGGTTCCAGACGCATCGGTCTTTTAAAAACCAAAATTCTCGCTTGAATTTTGGGGTAAAAGGATGGCCTTTTAAAACAAAAAGGCCAGCTTTAAAAATTTCAAATCCCCTTCTCTGCCCCGGGTTCCAAAAAACCTTTTAACTCTTACTATTTTTTGCCCAGGTTGTTAGGGGGGTGGCTATACCCCAAAATTTTGGGAAATTGGGAATCTGCGTAAAAACCCTTTCTAAAACCTTTAAAAAAGGCCCCTTACTTGCCTTTTGGTTTTTTTTTGGTGGCCACCCTGTATCCCTCCACCTTTTTTTAACCTGGGGTTTTTATAATCCCCCTTCCTATTAGGGTATCCCGGGTTTCCCGGGGCTTCTTTAGACCCAAGGCGCACTTTTTTGGGGTTGGGCTTTTTAACCCGGGTTTCTCAAAGGGAGTTAAGTACTGCCTTTTCCCTTTGGGTTTGATGGCTGCCCCAGTCCTCGCAAAAGTTTTTTATGTCGCCCTAGGTAGGGCTAAATCATAACGCCCGGGGGGTTTTTAAAAGGGGACGAAAATCCTTTAAACCCCTTTTGGAAGGTAGCGGGAGCCCCGAAAACCAAAAACGGTGGGCAAATACGGGGAACAATCCATTGGGTGGCAAAAACCCCGTCTTTTTTTGGGCCCACTCGTCGGGGGGAACCCTTTCCCAATTTGGCCCTTATTTTAAATCGCTGGAAAAAAATCGGGCTTCCCCCAATCCTCTCTTTTAAAACTTGTTCCAAACTCCGGCTTTTGGGGTACGGGCAAAATTTTTGGAAAAATTTCCATTCAGCCTTCTGAAAAAAATTCATTACAGAAGCGAAATTTGGCCATCCGTTTTGGGGAAATTAAAGTCCCAATGGGGAACCGACCACTCGCCTTCTGGGGCCCCTCGATCACTCCAAAGGCCCCAACCCTTTTTTCTTAACCTCCTCAGTATTGTTCCCCCTACGAGTTTTCCTGGAAACCCGATAAGGTTTAAAGTTGACTTTACCCCTGGCACTTTTAAACAATGTCATGCTTTATAAGGTTAGTACCCCTGGCAGTTCTGGAAAAACATCGTTTTCCCTTTTTGGTAACCCCCAGGGTTCTCCTGTTTTCTGGGTTTTTTGACAGGGACTTTTGGAAAACCACATACTTCAGGGGGTCACTTTATGAGGTGCACCTACTGCCCCCCGCCATTTTTTCTCTTTCCCCCAAACCCTTTGTTTAAAGTTAACTGGGAAAAATCTTTTTTGGTTTTGGTTTCTCCCGGGGCTGGTAAAATTTTTAATAATTAACACCCCTCCCTTTCTCAAGGTTTTCATTGGGCCCTTGCCATTTAGCCGGGAAACTTATTTTTACATTGGGAAACCTAAACACCAACCCCCGATCCCCGGGTTAAAGCCCTTTCCTTTGGGGCCGCCCTATTTTTTCCACACGGTTTTTGAGCTTCCTGAGCCTGCTGTAGATTTCCCCCTAAATATAGAATAATGTTTGAAATCCTGTTTTGCATTTGGGAGGGTGTTTTTATTACGCTCCTGTGGGGTGTAGACTCTTGCCCCAAAGGTTTTTTTTTGGCAATGTAAAAGAAGACCCTGGGGACGCCCCCCAAAAAAAACTAACTAAAAGGGGGAAAAACCTTGGGAGGGACTGGGAACCCCCCGGAAGAGAATTTTTTGGGAAAGGCAATAGACCCCAAATTTCCTTCCCACCCCCTTTATGACCACCCTTTTTAAAACAACTTTCAAGTTTTATTAAAATTTTTCCCCCAAAAGGGACCGTAAAATTTGGGGGATGGTATACTGCTTGCGCAAATATTTAAATTTAAGGACTTGCAAAACCCCGGGGGGAAAACCTTTGACATAAAGGGGGGGTTTCCCTTGATCAAAAGGATCCCTTCGGAATGCCAAAACGGGAAAAAACAAAAAGGAACAACTCTCGGGCAATAATTTTTTGGGAGGGGTTTTCCCTCAAAGGTATGGCCCTTTCAGGGTAACGTTTTGGGTAGTCCACCAACCCCCAAATTTATATTTGGGAGCCTCGGGCAGAACTTTTCACAAAAGGGGCCCAACGGGGGGCCCCTTTGCTTCCCCCAAAAAACGGTACCTCTTTTTGATAGGTAATGGCAACCCGGGGGATCCTGTAAGGGGGCCCCATGGGGAGCTGTTATTTTGGCCCTCGGGGCGGGAAATACAAAACCCCCTTTACTTCCCCTGCACCCGGGGGCCCCAAAAAAAACCTTTTGGGAGGATGCCCCCTTCCTTTGTTTTTTTTTCGTTTCCCCAAAAGGCCCCCTTGGGCAGGGTGTTTTTGGGGGTTGGGGGGCCCAAAAACCCTTTTTTTTCCCGAAAAAGGCTTTTGGCATACCAGCTGTTCCAAACCCCCCTTTCCCCAGGGACTTTGTGCCCCCTTTATACAATGCCCCTGGTTTATTTTGCCATGTGGGGGAAAACCCACGGGAAACCCGCCCCTGGGTATTGGGGGTTCTCCATTTAAAACCCTTTAAAACTTTTTCCCCCTACTTTCATTGGGTGGGATCACGGATTGAGCGGCCCCAAAAAAATTACCCCTTTTAAAACCTCAAGGTCAGGCATAACGCACCCCCTTGTTCCCCCGGTTCTAAAACCTCCCAAAACCCGGGTTTGGGGGAAAAATGTATCCCCCCGGTTTTTCTGGGGTTTCACCCCCCCTGGCTGGGGCAATGGGGGTCAGGGTCAAATGGTTCGGACCCCAAAAAAAGCGGGCAGCTTTTTAACATCAGTACATTTATTAACCACCCCTGAAACCTTCTTGTGCCACAAGTCCCAAAAACAGGGGGAAAATTCCTTCCCGGGGATCCCCGTTTTTGCTTAGGGGACCTCACCACCCCCCAACTTCATGGGGGGCCAAAGTCCACAAGAAAACTCGATTTTTTCAAAAAAGGGTTTGTGGGGGTACCCATTGGTGCCCCCAGGGATGAAAAAAGGACCCCTTTTTAAATCGTCCGGTGACCGACTTTGGGTCTATTTTAAAAGGCGGGCCACCAGGGGTAACCAGGTCCAGAGCCCAAAAAGACCTCTACAGGATAGCCCTTTTTTGACTTTAAATGTGCATTTTTTGGCGGGTAGTTTTTTAACACCAGTCTCTCCCGAGCAAACTGGCCTTCGGAACAGGGGACCTCCGCCCTGGCGGGAAGGCCCAAAACCCAAAAGGGCTCTCCGAAAGGGGGGGCCCAAATGGCCGGCAATTTCCCCGGGGGTTCATGACACTCCCCAAGCACCTTATGTGGTCCCGATCTTTTTTGGGTCTCGGGTTCGAGACCTTATGACCTTTGGGGACCCAGTCTTTTACCCCCATATGCCCCTTTCCCCCTGGCCACCTGCCTTGGGGACATTTTTAAAACCCCCCTTTACCCCTTTTGGAAAAATCCTTTACCGGATTTTTCCGGACGATTTGCTGCCCCCCCGGGGAAGGGGAATGGTCCGGGAGGGGACCCGGGCCCGGGAAAGTAAATCCTCGGTGGCCTTGTACCTCTAACGAGGTTTAAACGGGGTTGCTCGGCACCCTTGGGGTCGCCCTTGTCCCACCCAGCGCTGGTTTCCCCGGGGGGGGCAAAAAAAGTGAAAAAATTTTTCCCCAGGCCCAAAATTTTCCCCTCCCCCATCTGCCGGGTTGAAAAATTTTCCCGGTTTGGGCAGCCATTTTTTTCACCCATGTGAACCAGGTCGACATTTTGTAAAAGTGTTTGGCAAGTGGTAAGAAAAGGGGCCCAAAATTTTATGCACACGCCGGGCCGGCACTTGGTGGTCACCCCCCAAGCGACCCGGAAACCCTCGCCCTTTTTTAATTTTGGGCCCTTAGTCCTGGGCATCCGATTTTTTCGTAAAGGTCAAAAAAAAACGCCTTCTGGACCCTCTCAAGTTAAAAAAGGCCCCCAAAACCCCTTTCAAACCACAGGGGGCCCACTGGCAATTTTCTCCCGTTTGGGCCCACTCCCCTCAAAAGCCCCAAAGATAGGCCTAAACAAAAATTTTGGTAAGTTGTCATTTTCTGCATAGTTTACTTTTACTGCAGCCCGTGGGGGGCGGGAAAGCGAGCTTGGCTTTCCTTGCACACTTTTGCCCCAAACCCCGCGGACTTCCCTTCTTGGACCCTGTTTGTTAAATGTGCTTGGGCATGCTCCTTTTTAACGAGCCCGGTTGGGCCCTCTTTTAAAGCAGGGGCGTTGGTTTCTGACGGGGGCCCCGCATGGCCTCTTCGTGCACCTTTTGCGGGTTTGCGGTCATAAAACGGGGCAAAACTTTTCCCCTTTCATCAGCGGGCTTCAAAAGCTCATCCCACTTGGGGGTTCTCTGACTGCTTTTTCAGCTGCCCTTTTACCCGGCCCTAATTTTATTTTAGCAAACCCGGGGGTTTTTTCCCACGCCCGCCCGCCCTTGCAAGGGGTTTTTTCGGGTTCTGCAGAAACTGGTTGTATTCTCTTCAAGTCTGTTTTGCCCCCATCCTAACCCAAAATTTAATGGTTGGGGGGAAACAAGCTTTCCAAACAGGAAAGGGGTTTGGGCCCTTCCAAAGGGACAGAGACAGTGACACACTGAGAAAATTTTCCCAAGTCCAGGGCTGTGCCTGGGTTTTTTTTTTAAAAGGATTAAACGGAAACAAAAAACGGTTTTTAACCCAGAAAATAAAACAAAAACCTGCTCGGTTTTAGAACTAACTAAAAACCGGGAATACGGACCAAAACTATCCCCGGGGGGGGAACCCCCCCCCAACTCAGTAAAACCCTGGGAAAAAGCCCCAAAAAACACAAACATGTGCTACTTACAATTTGGCCCCAAAGCAAACCCCCACACCCAATGACAGGCCTCAACTCAGGCTTTATGGGCCCCGGACACCAGCCTCACCGGGTTTGGGGGGGTGGCCCAACCCACCGGGCTCTTTTGAACCCACCCCAAAAAAGGGCCCCCCCGGTTTTAAAAGCGGACGGAAAACCGGGGCTTATGCTAACAGGTCAAAAAAATCCACAAACCAGAAAACTGTCGGCTTCCCCTTTCCCCGACCCCCCGGGCCCACTCGGAAACACGCACTGGCCAAAACCTTTCCTAAGGCCGCATATGACAGCTTTCTTGGGGAAATTACCCCCCCTCCCTACCCCCCCTGTCACTGTCCCCCACAGATAACTAAGAACCTCCTTTTCATTTTTGAAAAACTTTTTTGCTGAAAGCTTTAAGATCAACGTATTGGGAGGAGGTTGTGCGGTCCAAAAACCCTCTCTCCCCCCCTTTTTTTAAAACATAAAAACAACCCCTTGTATTGAGAAAAACCCCCTTTAAATTTTTTTAAAAATGTTTTTTTTAAAGAGAAACCCCCAAAGTTCAAGTACTTGTGAATTTATAAAAAAAATTTGATGGGAGCTTTTCCAAATGAAAATTTTTAAAATTGTTTATATGTTTTGGGGGGCCCCCCGGAGTTTTTTTTGTAAAAAAAACCCCTTTTGGGCGGGCAAAATGACAGTTTGAAAGTTTGTTGGGGATGAATTTTTTCCAGTTTTTACATTTTGGGGCTGCCAATTATTCCCCATTCTTCTTTGTAATTTAGCTCTCTCAAGGAAAATTGGTTTGGGGTAAAAATTTGGGAAAACACCCCCAAATATTTTAAAAGTCCTCCCAAAGTTTTCAATGGGGTTTTAGGTCGGGACTAGGCAAGATTTTCAACACTGTTTTCACCATCCCAAATTTAAAAACCCCAGATAAAAAAACCCGCTTAAAAAAACCGCTTTCCCAAAACAAGTGCCCAAAAAAATTTGGGTGAACATACCCAAAACTGTTCGGGTTTTTTTGCCTAACCCAAAACCCCCGGGACAGTGCCCATTGTCCCCAAGAAAATTTGTTAGTTTTTAAAAATTTTCCCCCATTTGAAATGGGAATTCATTTTTCATCAGTCCTTTTTTTTCCTTGTTTTTCTTTTTTGAATTCAGGGGCGTTTTTAAACGGGTTGGGTTATTTTTTCACCTCTTAAAAGGGGCCAAAAAATTCGGCCCCGAAATTTAACGGTCCCGGGTTTTTGGGGGCGCGAATTTTCGGGGGAAATTAGGGCCCCAAAGTAAATTTCCCCGGAAATTTCCCAAAGGGCTCCCCAATAGAGAACTATGGTTTAACGTTTTCCCCCTCTCCGGGGGGGGCAAATCCGCCGGGCGGGGGGGAAAGCTACATGTAAAAATTTCCGGGGCGTATACGCGCCGCGGGGAAAATAAAAGTCTAGGGGCCGGCGAGGTGCAAGCTCCCCCCCGGCCCCCGCCGGCGAAATTTTACGTTTTGGGCAGTTAACCCCCGTGTCTTTTAATGTAAATCTGGGGCCTTACTACTAGGATGCAGTAAAAAACCAACCCTGTAGTTTATAGCCCCCCCAGCCCCGGGCCCTTTCATCATGAAGATTGAACAGGTCTTTTAAAGAAAAGTGACCTGAGGAGCTGATGCACCCCATACAATTGGGGATATCTAAAATTAGGAAAGGAAAACACTGTTAATGGAAAAATTATTGAAAAGTGACTTTTTTTTGGGCAAGATCTTTACAAATTAAAAAGCAAAATCCTTTTATTTGAAAAAACCCCTTTAATGTTATGACTGATCGACATATAACGCACACACCCTATCGTATAGGATATGTTTTAGCCCTTTATTAAAACAAAACAGGTTTATTAGAGGGCCCCAAAAAAAATCATAAGGATAACAAAGGGTACAAAAAGGGCCCCCCAAAACATCTAAAATTTAAAATCCCCGAAAAATTTAATTGCGAGCTCAATAAGAAAAAAAGGTTATCATATTGCCCCCAGAACAGGGTCATCCATATACATAGTGCTGAGTGAGTTTGGCTTCCACAGTGGTGTAATAGGGAACATACAAATAGAAATTATAAAACTTTGCCATTAATGGTTTTCATACTTCGTTCTCAAGGGCAGTGTTTCTCATTTTTTTGTTATTTTTCCCCCCCTACTCAAAACATAAAAAAATTAAAAGGTTTCAAAAGGGAAAATTGGAAATCTTATTTTTTGTGCTGCCTATTAACAGCACAAAATGAGCATTTGGGGAAAGTACCCGAGATCGGGCCCTGAAATCCCCCTGAAATTTCCATGTAAAATTTTAAATTAAATTTTTCGGGGGTACAAAATAAAAAATAAGAAACCCCTGGGGGGTTTAAAAAAGTGTGTGTTTTTGTCCCATTTTCAAGGCTACAGTCTATATTATAATTTTCAGTGGTCCAGTGCATATTTTTAATAAATTCGGGGGGTAAAGTGTATTTTTATTAAAAATTTTTGGGGGACTGCCAGTATATATTAAAATTTTTTAATTTCTTTTGGTACAGTGTATTTTATGATTCCCTTTAGGGTTTAAAATTAAAAAATTTTTTCTAGTTTAATTTCAGGGGGAAACAGTTTTATAGTAAAAGCAACTTCAAGGGGGTTTGGAAAAGGGTATAAATTCAAGCAAAATTTTTCGGGGGGTTACAAGTTAAATATCAAACTTAGGGGAAAAAGGTTATTTTTTAAAATGTTTTTTCAGGGTTTGAAAGTCCTTATTGTTTTTTAAAAATTTAAAGTGGTAAAATTGATTGCAAAATTTTCCCCATAACCTTTGAAACTGTTTCTTTTCAAAAAAACGTTACAGCTCCAAACTTAAAGGTTTTTTGTCCCCAATTTTAAAATTTTTCATAGGATGCATGAATGAAATAATGTTTGCTTTGTTTCTGTCACTTCCTGGTCAACCCGTTTGAATTGGGCAAAAGAGCTCTTTGTATTATTATTTCTAGTTTAAAAATAAACAACCCTTCTCTGAGGCCAGAAGTTTTCTGGGGCAAAATGTAAATGAAAGAGAAATTTAAAACGTTTTTTTGCGGGAAAGACAAAAAACACAAAAGGGCTCCACCAGGGCCATTTACCTGTGAGATGACGTCATTTCCCTGCTACCCAGAAAAAAACAAACACGGGGGAGAAGGATTCCCACAGGCCCTTTTCCTTTGGGGGAAATAGAAACCCTCAGATGGTGTTTAAAATTTAAATTTGTAGCTCCTTAACAAAAAAGATGAAAAAAAAAATTTTAAAATTTTGGAAAACACCCTTTATTTAGTGTTCCCTTAAAATTTAAAAGGGGCTAATTTTTGTATGAGAAAACCCCCTTTTAAAATGTATTTTTTTGGGATAATTTTTTTTGGGGGAATTGGATCAACAAAAAGTAGGAGTATTTGTTAAGTGTAAAAAAAATTTTTGTGCTTTTTAAAAATTTTTTGTGAATTAAAAAAAGTAAAAAAATTTTTGGAATGCAAAATGTTTTTCACCCCCCCCTGGGTCAATACGTTGTGGGGCCCCAACTTTATTGCAGGGGAAAACTGCAAAAAAGTTGGCGGATGTCTTTACAAGCTTTTTTAAACATCTAGAGGCTGGAATTTTTGGGAACCATTTTTCTTTTTTGAAGAAAAAATTGGTTGAAAATATTTTAAAAAAATTAAATTTTTTAAGTTCTGCCAAGATTACGAGGGAATTTAGGTTCTGGACTGGACGGGGGGCCTTTTTAAAAAAACCTTGGGATATTTTTTAAAATTTAAAACCCTTTTTTCCAATGAAGCTTTTTTTTTTTTTTTAAGGGGTTTGGGGTCGTATTTCCTGCTAACGGGTTTTTCCTCCAAAATTTGGGCCCTGTATTTAGCTCCAACCATCTTCCCATAAAACTCAGAAAAAACTTCCCATTTCCCCTGCTGAATAAAAGGCCCCCCCAAAACCCAGATGCTGCCCCCACCCAAGGCTTCACAGGGGGGAAGGGGAAAAAGGGTGATGTGAGTTTTGGGTTTTACCTCCACACATAACTTTTTGGAAAATTTAGGCCAAAAATTTGGGAATTTTTTTTTTTTTTCCTTTTTTTTTTCATCGGGAACCAGAGCCCCTTTTTTCCTACCATGCTGCTGGTCCTCTACACAGCATTTTAGCAAACAGGGATTTTTTAGGGCTTTTTTTAAAAAGAAACCCTAAAAATTTATTTTTGGCCCCCCCTGACTGAAAACAGAAAAAAGGGTAGATTTGCCCTTTCTTTTTTCCAGCTTTGTGTCCCTTTTTCTGTAAGAGGGCCTGTGGGTTTTTTTTGTATTAATGTCAAAATCTCCCATTTTTCCCGGCCAGAAGAGTCAAAACAAAAAAGGGCCCCTTCAGAGTGTCATTTTTTTTTCAAACTTTGAGGGGTAAAATGCTCAAAAAAAAACTGCTGCATCTTACAGAATAAGGGACACAGTGCTGGAAACAGCAGGTCTGACACTAGCTTGTGCTGTCCTCAGCAAGGGAGGCACAACCTATGTGACAGGTTCCCTTTAAGAAAGGGCTTTCTTTTTGCCAATCCTCCATAAGTGCCAGATTTGTGGAGTACATAACTAATAGTTGTTCTGTGGACAGATTCTCACACCTGAGCTGTGGATCTCTGTGGCTCATCTAGAGTGATCCTGGTCATCATAGCTGCTTCTCTAATTAGTGCTCTTCTTTGTCAGTTTAGGTGGATGGCTTGGTAGGTTAGCATTTGTGCCATACTCTTTCCATTTACAGATGATAGATTGTACAGTGCTCTATTTTTTTTTTATTTTTTTTAAACCTAAACCTGCAGTACACTTTGCCATAACTTTATCTCCAAGCTGATGTGTTCCTTGGTTTTCTTAATGTTGTTTGTTTTCTATTGTTCTCTAACAAAGCTGAAGTTATACTAAGTAAAAAAATACCGTACAGATGTACTCTTTGTACTAATTAGGTGACTTCTAAAGGTATTTGGTCACACTGGATTTTATTTAGAGGTAGCAAAGTACAGGGGGCAGACTACATATGCACGCCACACTTTTTTCAGTTTTTCTATTTGCAGAAATTTAGAAAATTTGTATCATTTCCTTTATACTTCACAAATACTTGCTACTTTGTGTTTCTCTATCACATAAAATATCATTAAAATGCATTAAAGTTTGAGGCTGAAATGTTTAAAAATAAGGAACAATTCAAGAGGTAGGAAGACTTTTGTAACCCACTGTAACTTCAGGGGGTAAAGTGTATATTATAATTTTAGGGCTGCAGTCTACATTATAATTTAAATTCAGGGGGTACAGTGTATAACATAATTTTAATACATTTCAGGTGCGCAGTGTCTAATATTATGATTATTTGATGAGTTGCAGTCTATTATAAATAATGGGAACCTGCCAGCTACTATATACTGCCCAAATGACATAGTTGCAGGTTACCCGGTTCCAACCATGTGGGTCTTACCCTAAAATGTTAACTTGCAGCATTTCAGGATAAAACACCTGGTGAAATGGGGCTGGGTATAATAATAATCTTTATTTCTATAGCGCCAACATATTCCGCAGCACTTTACAAATTCAAGGGTTTAAAAAAAAACGTCATTACACATTAAAAGTACTTACAAATGAGACACAAGGTGTGAGGGCCCTGCTCGTGAGAGCTTACAATCTATTAGGTATGGGGAAAAGCTACCGGGATGGGAGAGATGAGTCCAATGTGTACGATCTCCCTGCTCCCTCAGCGAAATAGACAGATCTCTCATGTTTACCTGTAGAAAGAGAGCTGTCAATTTAGCTGAGGGGTAGGGAGAAGCCACACAACGGACTTATCTCTCTTAGCCGCAGCAGATTCCCTCATACCTGGCCTAACTTTACCGGCTGTTTTACACTGAGACACCTGCATGGTTGGAACGGGGTAACCTGCAGCTCTTTGTTCGGGTAGAATAAATTGACTGACTGGTTCCCTTTAATTTCAGAGGGTACTGTGTATAATATTAATTTCAGGAGGTACTGTTTGTGATATAATTCATTTCTGTGGTACAGTGTGTATAATTTCAGGTGTACATTGTGTAATTAATTTTAGGGGACATAGTACTTGATAAAATTATTGGGGTACAGTGTGCTTGGGTGCTTCTTAGGAGGGTAAATAAAGTGAAATTTGCTGCATTTTGCAATGCTGTTTTGTTCACAGTAACGGAGATACCCCGGTGTCACTTCTTTCTGCGGGCACACAGTACACGCTGGGGAAAACGGCTGGTAATCATTAAATGCTACGATTTACCGTATTTGCGGGGTGTACTTCGAGCGTGTTACAGCACAATCATACGCCGAGATATGCCCCGCAAATACGCCGCGTGTTCATACCCTAAGGCTAATAATTACGGAAAATTCCTTTTATTTATTTAGTCTGAGAATCCATCACAGAATTAGTGCAGTGCTGTTAAGCGTATTTTACCATTGCTGTGCTATCTGCCATTGACATGAATAAAGGAATTATCCAGACTTACAAAATTGATGGCGCGTCCTCGGAATAGACCATGAATATTAGACCGGTGCGGGTCCGACTCCCAGGACCACTGCTGATTAGCTGAATGAAGGAGCCATGGAGCTTGTGCAAACGTTGCAGCTTTTTTAATGTGCCCATACTGTGTACTCTCCGTATTGGAAGGTACTAAAGTTTTGTGTGTAACTAGTTTGCATAACTTTTCCTTTTAGTGAATAACAAACGCCTCTTCCGGCAATTTTTTCTTCTATCCTATAATTTATTTTTGTATCAGTCACTATTTTAAACCCCATGGCAGAGCGAGGAGTATTGTAAGTAGATCTTTGATTAGTCAATCTTGGAGCGCTCTCTGGTGTATAAATTCAGTTACTCCTGTGCATGTTTTATGCTAATCCATTGCTAACATAAAGATTACCGTTACAAAGTAAACACAGAACGAATTTAGAGAAAAATTTGTGTATCCGGTTGGCGAAATCTGCATCAAAAATCTAATGGATTTCTACGTGTCCGTTATCCAAAATTAAAGCAAAAAAAAAAAAAAAAAGATTCTTTCCTACAGGATAGAAAGCTTTTACATAAACAAACATAGAAAGAGATTCTTTACTGTTAGAGCAGTGAGACTGTGGAACTCTCTGCCAGAGGAACTTGTCATGGTGAATTCAATAACAGAGTTCAAAAAGGGTCTGGATGCATTTCTAGATGTAATACTATAACAAGTTATAGTGACTTGGATTCTGGATAAGGGTCTGGATACAGTTCTAGATGTAATAATATAACAAGTTATAGTGACCAGGGCTGTGGAGTCTGAGTCGGTGGCTATTTTGCAGGAGTCGGAGTCGTCATAAAAGGGACCGACTCCGACTCCCAAAATATATAATAAGTTGGTCCAGTTAGTTTGATGCAGTGCAAAGAGCAAGAGGAACTGGGTCCAGCCAGTGCTACCGCTCCCATATCTTCAGCCTCATCACATGAGGAGTGTAATTGATGACATGGAGCAGGCAAAGCGCTGCCCCAGGGGAAAAGACTTTGCTCCTAGGGCAAACAGATTTCAGCAAATTTTTTCACCTGCTTTCAAAGAAGTAGAAGAGTTTAACCATTCAGCAAAACTGACTGTGGCGGAGGCAATTCCTTTATACCCTGACATTGTTAGAGATGTTGCCCCTGTGGTCACCGCTTTGCCCCCAACCCAAGTTAGTGTAGAGAGGCCGTTCTCTAGCCTGGAAATAATGAGATCAGATGTGAGGTCATGTATGCAGGATCTGATGGTGATACTATTCTCAGAACAAATTCAGAGACTCCACGAATGTTCCTGCAGGTTTTTGCATATTTACATTTTTTTGTGTCCTCAAGTCATATCCAATAAATATATTTTACACTGACAAGCAAAATGGTAACAATGGTTTGAACTTGTGACTTTCAGGCTCCATATCTCTCCATCCACTACAGCTTTGTACATGAGGCTACTGTAATTTTATCTATAGTCATCTTACCGATCTTATACATAAATGTGATTTGCAAGTATTTAGCATCTGCTTAGTTCTGTAGATTCTTTCCTGTAACTGCATTATTACTGTTTTGCTCCTAAAAATCAAAGTGTTAATTTTTATTATTTTCTTAGTATTTGGGAAATCCACCTTTTGGTTGTCAGTACTGCCTGAGTCCTTCTGGGCTCTGAATCAGATTCAAGAACATCTTGACAATAATCTGATCCCGGGTCTCTTCTACACATTCGCAATGTTGGTGCAGACTGGACTTGGATACAAATACAGCTGTTTCTTCAACTCTACCCACAGTGTTCAAAAGATCAAAACATTGTTACCCTTTTACTTGTCAGTGTCTGTTCTACCTAAATAGCTTGATAATTGTATCATAAGGTGATAAACAGCCGGATGTTACCATTTTACTACAGTAAAGTTATCACTTAAACATGCGCCATGGATGAGGGAGTCGGAGGTTTGGGAAATTGAGGAGTCGGGGCTTCGGCTTGTCGACTCCACAGCCCTGATAGTGACCAGGATTCTGGAGAGGGTTCGTTGATCCAGGGATTTTTCCTGATTGCCAGATTGGAGTCATGAAGGAATTTTTCCCAAAAATGAGGACAATTGACTCCTACCTCATGGGGGTTTCCTCTGGATCAACACTAGCGTGCAATAGGCTAAACTGGATGGACATATGTCTTTTTTCGGCCCTACAGACTATGGGCGGCATGTAGGAAATTTGGCGTTTAAATGCAAAATTCATGCGCATAATATTAGTATAGAATGCGCCTGATTTATGAACCCACTCTACTACGGGTCATAAATTAGGCGCATTTTAGCGTTTAATATGACACTTCGGGCTCAGGTATGACCTGTTCCAGCAGTAATGTGCCTGGAATTGCTGTAACGAAGCTATAAATCTATAGCTTCATACGGTTCTAGTGCGCCCTGCCTCCCGCACGCCTCCCAAAATCAGGCGCATTATAAAGTACCGTGGGCGCTCTGTAATGCGCCTGATACTGGCGTGTGGGAGGCTTTACACTAATGTGAATGGGGCTGCACTAGATGTCGGGCTGAAAATACACCAGACTTCTGGTGCAGCCCCATTCATACATGCCGCACTATGAACTATCTATCAAAACCGCTGAAAAGTGGGGCAGTTTCCCATAACCACTAGTGACGTTCGAATAAGAAGAAAATCCACGGCACACCTTTAGATCCTTTGGAGTGTTTATTCAAGCATTAAACACGGAAGAAAACTGTAGTTACTCTCCAAACGGAACAATGATAGGATGATATTTCAGTGAGATACTCCCATGGTCTGATGTTTTGGCCTATCATTGGTTATCATTAACCCCTTAAGGACCCAGCCAGTTTTGGCCTTCCTAAAACAGCCCTATTTTTTAAATCTGACATGTGTCACTTTATGTGAGAATAACTTTTTGACACTTTTACCTATCCATGTGATTCAGAGATTGTTTTCTCATGACACATTGTGCTTTAGTAAGAAAATTTTATCCATACAATCCTTGTTTGTTTGTGAAAAATATCAAAATTTCATGAAAATTTTGAAAAATTTGTGATTTTGAAAGTTCCAAAATTTCTGCGTGCAAGACAGATAATTATTCACCACAAAATAGTTTATAACTAGCATCTACCATATGTCCACTATAGGTTGGCATCATTTTTTAAATGTCCTTTTTTTTATGACATTAGAGGGCTTAGAAATTTAGTAGTAATTTCTCACATTTTCAAGAAAATTTGCAATACACATTTTTTTAGGGACCATTCCAGTTCTAACATGGCTTTGAGGGGCCTGTATGTTAGATACCCCCATAAATGACGCCTTCTAAGAAACTACATCCCTTAAAGTATTTAAAACAGTGTTTAGGAAGTTAGATAACCCTTTAGGTTTTTCACAGAAATTAAAGCAAAGTGGAGGTGAAATTTCAAAATTTCACGATTTTTGCAGATTTTCAATATTTATCCATTATTCACTGGAATACGGTAAATGTGACCAGGTAAATGCAATGAAATATCATTTCCCCCAGGTCTGCCGTTTTTAGAGATATCCTATATGTGGCTCTAGTGCATTATTTGGCTCAACCACAAGCCTCAGAACAAGAGGAGCACCTACTGGACTCTGGGGTCTCATTTTCAATACGATTTTATTTAGGCGCCATTTCAGGTTTGAGGACGCCCTAAGGTGCTAAAACTTAATAAACACCCCTAAAAAGACCCCATATTGGAAACTACACCCCTTAAGGCATAAATACAGGTGTGTAGTGAGAATATCGACCCCACAGGTGATTCACAATATTTTTTTTAGCATTAGGCTGTGAAAATTAAAACATTTTTTTTGCCAATAATCTGTAATTTTAGCTTAAAATGTTTCATATTTACAAGGAATCCTGGAAAAAAGAACCACAAAATTTTGTCAAGCAATTTCTTCCAAGTTCGGCAATACCCTACATGTGGGTGTAAACTGCTGTTTGGGCGCATGGCAGGGCGTATAAGGGAGGGAGCACTATTTGGCTTTTGAAACGCAGATTTTGGTGGGGCCATGTCGCATTTACAAAGCCCCCAAAGTACCAGAACAGGTGAAATCTTCCAGAAGTCGCCCCATTTTAGATTCAACACCCCTCATGGATCTCATATAGGGGTGTGTTGTGCATTTTGGGCACATAGGTTTTCCATAGTTTTTTTTAGCATTGGGCCATGAAAAAGGGGGGAGGAGGGGAACGCAGTTCCACCATTGTTTTTGGGCTTCAATTTTACAGCGTTCGCCGTGCAGTGTAAATGATCTGATAACTTTACTATGGGGGTCGGTACAATTGCAATGGTATAAATTTTATATAGTTTTTTGTTTTATTACTTTTACACAATAGAAATAGGTCTATAAAAAATTGCGTTTTTATGTTGTCCTATTCTGACAGTCATAACTTTTTTATTTTGCTGTGTGCAGAGCTGTGTAGGGCCTTGTTTTTTGCGGGGTGAATTGATGCTTTTATTGGTACCATTATGGGGTGCATACAACACTGTTCACTTTTTATTAAGGTTTTTGTGAGGCGTTTTGAACAAAATACAGCAATCCTGGTAGTGTTTTTTATTTTTTATAGCGGTCACTCTGCGTTAGATATGACATGCTAGCTTTACTCAGCAGGTCGATACGATTACAGCAATACCCAATTTGTATATTTTTTTATTTTTTACTGCTTTTATACAATAAAAAACACTTTTATTCAAACAGGAAAACACATTTTTGCATCGCCATAGTCTGAGAGCCATAACTTTTTTTATTTTTCTTTGTATGGAGCTGTGTACAGGCTTGTTTTTTGCGGGATGAGTGGACGTTTTTATTTGTATCATTTTTGGGGGGACAAGACTTTTTGCTCAGTTTTAAATCCGTTTTTTGGAAGGCAGAGTGAAGAAAATACTGCAATCTTAGTAGTGCTTTTTATTTTTATTTTTAACAGCGCTCACTGTGCAGTATCCGTAATAAGTTAGCTTTACTCTGTGGGTCAATACGATAAAGGCGATACCCAATTTATATAGTTTTTTTTATGTTGAAGCACTTTAAAAAAAAAAAAAAAAAAAGTGTTTTTAGTGTGTAAAAGAATATTTATACATTGCTATCTTCTGAGAGCCATAACTTTTTTATTTTTCCGTATACAGAGCTGTGTTACGACTTTTTTTTTTGCGGGATGAACTGACATTTTAATTGGTACAAATTTGGCGTTTATAGGAGTTTTTGATCACTTTTATTCCATTTTATGTGCTGCGGGATGAACAAAAATCTTAATTCTGTGATTGTTTTTTTTTTGTTTTTTTTACGGCGTTCATTGTACAGGTAAATTAACATGACAGATTTATAGGGCAGTTCGTTACGCACGCGGCGATACCAAATATGGGTACTTTATTCATTTTTGATCTTTTTTGGGATGATTGGCGTTTGTAAAGGGGAAAAGGGCGGTGTACGTGTTTATTTTATTTTTCGTGTTTATGTTTTACTTGTTTTTCACTCTTTTTTACTTTTCCCGCACAAGGGATTTGAATGAGAGATCTTCAGATCCCTCATTCAATAGGAATCACTACACAGCTTGTGGCTGTGCACTGGTTCCTATGGCAACTGTCAGTCACGATGCCAGGCCATGTCCACAGGGCACGGCCGGGCGTCGTGACGTCACAGACAACCCGGAAGGCATTCTCTGCCCTCCGTGCTGTCTGTAGGAAGGCAGGAGCTGCACGGATCGTGCGATCCGTGCGCTGCTGCCGCCGACAGACGCAGGAGGAGCGATCTCCTCCTGCGTCTCTCTTAGTTATTGCGACCCGATGGTCGCGATAATTAAGGGGTTCACCCCCCCGCCCGAAGCAATCGCGGGTCGGGGCCGACGCTGCGGGATGTCAGCTGTAATATACAGCTGACACCCCGCGCCGATCTAAAGCAGAGTTCGCGCGATCCTCAGGACGTATGCATACGTCCAGGGGCGTGAACCCCCAAACGACCTGGACATATGCATACGTCTAAGGTCGTTAAGGGGTTAACCCCTTAATCCGAACACCTGAAAAGTAGTTAATGACCAGAAGATTTTTTTAGTTTTTGCCTCCTTGCGTTTCAACAGTTGTAACTTTTTTATTTTTTCAATGACGCAGTTGGATGAGGCCTCGTTTTATTCGAGACAAGTTGTACTTTATGGGGGAATAGATTAAGTTCACTTATAAATTACTGCAGAATTTTTTTTTTTTTTTACACCATTCACATTCACACGAAATAACCTATTAGATGAATTCTACAGGTTATTACGGTCGCATGGATACCCAATATGTGTAGGTTTTTTTGTGTGTGTAATATATACACAATGTTTTTATTATATATTTATTGTTATTTTATTTTTTTATTCATTTTTTTTTTTTACACTTTTCTGTTGATTTTTTAAATCCCATGAAGGGAGAACTGTTTTAAAATTTTTTTCTCTTTTTTTACACTTTGTAATGTATTAGCATATTCATATATGCTAATACATTATAATCTGTGTCAGTCTGGCAAAGGCAGTGATCAGGACAGCACACAGTCTGCCCTGGTCACTGGCTTGATACACAGACAGCCCTGAGGCTACTCTAGGTCCCCAGGGCTGACTGTGCAGCCGTTCCCCGGGCTCTGTCGGGTCACCAGGTGTTCCGATCACCCGACAGAGCAAGGAAACCCTTTGATTGCGCTGCGGTGCGCTGCAATCAAAGGGTTAAAGCATCGGGGTGCGGAGGTTTCCCTTGCTCCCCGGTGCTCATAGGAGATGCTCTGGGATCAGGGCTGTGTAGTACAGCCCCGATCTCGGCGCAGCTGCGGTGCCCGGAGCCGCAAACTCCGATGTCTAAAGTCGGCAGGTGGTCGTTAAGGAGGTAAAGGGGTTGTCTCACTACAAGGATTTCTTTTAATGTTAAAGATCTTGCAACAACAAGTCACTTTGCAATATATGTCCATTAACAATGTCCTACCTATTCTGAGATATCCCCTCTTGTATGGGCTGCATCAGCACCTCAGAGTGCTATAGCTACAGACCTGTGCAATCTCTCATGATAGGCTGTCAGCCCTGGTTGCTGTAGCTACAGACCTGGCTTCTACTGCAGCCTAGTGGAAGCCAGTAAACATGCCCCTGAATTCAAAATTAAACCAATAAAACATGACTGAGGTAAGATGAATCAGTGTCGTGAGACAACCCCTTTAAGGACCTAAGTCTAGGAGGTGATGCATGTGCAGCCGGAGAGTGTGCTGCAGTTTAAGAATTGTTAAGAAAACCCAATCAAGATAGATATCCTTGTGTTGCCCTGTCCTGATAGATCTTCCAACCAAGAACAGAAACTAAATCATAATCGGTGAATCGGAATTGTGACAATAATTTCTCTCTCTGTGTTACCCTTCAGCGCTTCAGTGTCTCCATTCACTGACAGAAAGCATTAATCTTCATACTAGTGAGTTATCAAAACTTGCAGTGTACTAGAAAGATGCAGAAGTTGCATCTTGCTGCATCAGCTTGCCACATAAATCACACGTTAATACTGGGTTATTCTGAAATGATGTAATTCCCCAGGAAAATAAATGTGTTATACGGGTGTTTTTCTTCAGCCCAAGTTAAATTGAATGTGACAGGTAGATATTGAGAGGATTCGTAAAGCGCAGTTACAGGCCACATATTGGAGAAGAGACAAGTATGTTATATCACTGAGACACCGGCCAATCACTCAATCCTAGAGCTACTGTTTATTTGGGACTTTCTGCCCCAAAAATATTTTGACTATATTTTTAGAAAAATATATATTTTTTTATCTCTGAAATTGAATAGGGATTTGGCCTCCTTTATCAAAACTGTCTAGCAGTAAGGCTATGTTCACACGGCTTATTTTGGGACGCATTTCGCCACGTATTGAGAGTGTACTGCGCTCTAATACGAGCAAAATGCGCCCCAATCATTACGGTAATCCACAGTTCTCATAGAGAACTATGGATTACGCCTCCTCTCCCCGGGCGTACAATCCGATTGTATTGTACGAGCGGGGAGATAATTGACGTCATTTATTCCGCGAGCAATGACCGTCTATGGCCCAGCGAGTCCCCCCCCCCCTGCGCCGTGGGACCTCCTGAGCACCCGGCGTAATTGCGGGGCGTACTGTACGCCCGCAGTTAAGCTGTGTGAACTTACTCTAAGGCTATGTCTCCACTACACAGAAAAATTTTGGTTTTGTAAAAATGCTGAAAAAACGACTGTAAAGTGGTCCCATAGACTTTGTATAGTAAAAACGTGCTGTTGTCTCCACAGAGCGTCTTTTTTTTTTTTTTATGCTCGTTTTATTTGCTATTCGTCTTTTGAAACATGTTGCAAAAAACGCCAGAGCAGGGCAGAAATTTTACTATTTGAGTCTATGTAAAGCAGCGGACATTTTTGGCGTGTTTTTGCTGCGTTTTTTGGCATGTTTTTTTGGAATGAAAACCCACCCAGCCAATTAAAGTTCAACCTATAGTGGTGTTAACACAGGTTATACCTTATCAATTCTGCATACAAGTGTCTGATGTGTCCTTGTTTGTACCGTTCCTAATAAAGTTATCTCGCTTTTGCTGCTAAAAATCTTTTTCTTTTTTTTTTTTTTTACGGATTTTGGTTCTAGAATCAGTTTTTTTGTTTTTTTTTTAATGGATTTTGGTGCTAATAAACTTATCTTGTTTTTGCCACTAAAAAAATCCGTTTGTTTTATGGATTTCGGTGCTGAAATCCAGATTTTTAGCGGCAAAGGCGAGATAGCTTTATTAGCACCAAGCATAAAAATCGGGATTTTAGCGGCAAAATCCGTGGAAACTGGATTTTAGCAGCAAAAACGACATAACTTTATCAGTGCCAAGATCCGTTAAAAAAACGTATTTTTGGCGACAAAAGCGAGATAACTTTATTAGTGCCAAAATCCGTAAAACGACTACAAGATTCCATATAAATGCAATAATGTGCTTTACATCCCCTTTTGTAGGGTGGAGTTACATCCAATGGCTTGATTTATGCATACATTAAAAACCAGACTTGAAGACAAGCAAAAAGCGCACATAAAAAAAACGCACCCAAAAAAGGCTGTTTTTTCTGCAGCTTTTGACAGGCTGTGGATAAAAAACTCAGTTTTAGGAAGGTTTTTAGGATTTGGTTTTCAGGTTGTTTTTTTTATTGTGCATTGCAGTGTAGACATAGCTTAAGACTCTTTGTTGCCCATAGCAACCAATCGGCGATCAGCTGTCATTTTTTTTTTTAGAAGTAAGAAGTGAAAGCTGCGCTCTAATTGGTAACTATGGGTAACAAATTCGTATAGTGGCAGGTACCTGTGCGCACAGCTATATGCCTGCTGTGGGAAGTACGTGCTGACCAGCGCATACTTCCCACAGTGCTCCGGCCCGGCCCCCATTCAGCCTCACTTTCCCCAGTACGTGCTGAGTGCTATGGTTTTACGGTTTTTGCTGGGTGTACTTTGGGTGCATTGCAGTGAAGTTAGGGTATGTTCAGACGGCTTATTTTGGAGCGCATTTCGCCGCGTATTTCACGGCGTACTGCGCATAATATGCGGGGAAATGCGCTCCATAATTACGGTAATCCACAGCTCTCATAGAGAACTATGGATTACGTCTCCTCTCTCTGCTCGTACAATACGATCATATTTTACGCGCGGGCAGATAAGTAACATGTCAAATACTTGCGGCGTGTAATGCATGTCAATGGAGCCCGCGCATCTGGAGTATGCGCTGACCAGCGCGACTCCCAAATCACCGAGCGTATTGCGGTGCGTACTGTACGCGACGCAATTATGCCGTGTGAACATACACTTAGGGTATGTTCACACAGCTTCTTGCCGAATATAGCGGCACGTATTGTACGCTCCGCTATATGCCTGCACATTGGCCAGCGTGTACTTCTGAAGCGCTCTGTGCCGGCGCCATGGAAGACGTGACACGTCACTTCTTTCTCCTGGCGAGTAATCATAGCTCTCAATAAGAGCCATGAATTACCATACTTTCGGATTGCAGCGCAATTACGTGCCAAGGTACGTCGTGAAAATTCGCCGTGTGAACAAACCCTTATGCCTTGAAGTACGCCCTGCAAATACGCTGTACGAACACCCCCTTACTGTTTTGATAAATGAGGCCTAGATTTTTTTTTCCGTAAAACATAAAACAATAGATGTTTTTTTGGGAACCACCATGTGAATTTAAATTCCATCCTATAGCGGATGGAACAGTCGCACTGATCTGCGGTCCCAGAGATCTCCGTTCTTTTTCTTTGCCGTCTCCTTTCTATTGTCGGCTGAGTTGCTATGATCCTCTCGGGCAACCATATAAAGCTGACCACTTCCATATAATATGGCTGGGTTCAGTGTCGGACTGGGATGCCTAGGGCCCACAGGTGGAGTTGATTCGGGGGGCCCACCAGTAGAGTTTTTATGGGCCCACCGGTGGAGTTTATATTAGGGGCCCACCCTACAGCTACTGTAAATGACTGTATATGCTTCCTATACTCTTCTTCTTGCTTGTTGCCACTCTTTCTATGCTTTTTTGCCTCTTCTGAGAATGTATATGGAGTTAAAAACAACTTTAGGTCTACTATGCCCAGGGGCCCAACGGGGGGTTTCCCCTGTGGGCCAGTCCGAGCCTGACTGGGTTCATACACTGCATTTTTTGCACTTGTGAAGTGCTTAACCCCTTAGTAACTGACCCATTTTTTTTTTCCTCCCTGCATTTCAAGAGCCATAACTGTTTTACCTTATCTGTCAACATGGCTATATTAAGGCCTGCAATTTTGCTGGAGGAAGTGGTTTTCTAATGGCACAATTTATTGTACTGTGTAATGCATTGGGAGGGCAAAAATCCAACAATTCTGGAACTGTAAAAATAACACAATTGCAGAACTTTTTTAAGGGTTTTTACGGAGTTATCGCTACTTCTTTGGTATCTCCCACAGAAGGAATCTTACCAGATTGTGACCTCTCTCTGACAAAGTGAAAGTAAAACCTGTTTTATGATCGTATTGTACGCCGGGGGAGAGGAGGCGTAATTCATAGTTCTCTATGAGAGCTATGAATTACCATAATTGCGGCACAAATACGCGGCGAAATGCGCGCCGCAATTACGTCATATGAACATACCCCAACAGAGGATGTCTTAGGGTAGTCAGATGTATAACATTGTTGATGGTGACTGCTGTTGAGCAAACTGTTCAGAAAAATGGTTAGTTTGAGTTGAATTTTAAGAATTTTCCGAACACGAACCGAATTTTTTACCACAGGTTCGTTAAAATTAGAGTATGGGACATGCGTTCGCCGCCATTTTTACTTTCACTTTCAGCTCCTTCCTTCAGCTTTGGCGGCCAGCCAATCAGTGCAGAGCACGAGGGGGGTCAAAAACATCACTACTGAGGGTGTAAAGATCTCATTGGCTGCTAAAATCACATGATCGTCTTATGTGTATGTCACTGTATTTCCTATCGAACGTCATTTCGACCTTACTCTCTGTAGTGAACACACTGCTGCCTCTGTGTGGTTGTTTGCCAGCAGGCAGAAACACCGTTTTCTAGCGATTTTATACAGGAAAAGCTGCTAGTTAGATTAGTTGAGGGGGGAGGGGGGGCAGCTAGCTTAGGGAATCATACACATCAAGAGTTAGGAAGTTTTGTATAGCTTTTGTTAGTGTATAGTTTTGTATAGCTGGCTGCATTTTCCCCATCTTTATTCGGAGTGCCCAAAAGTTAATTTCTCTTGTTTTGGGGGTTCAGCCACTGCAGAAAACACCATCAGCAAATCGCCATAGAAGAAATGCAAGTGTTGCAGTGTTGCTTCCAGGGTTCTTCCATAAGACAGCATTAACAGATATTCCATAGAAAGAAATCTATTTGTAATACTATTTGCTTGTAGTTACAGTTTTTGATTCAAGAAGACTTGTGTGTCGCACTGTTACTGCCAGGGTTCTTCCATAAGACAGTGTTAACAAATATTCCACATAAAAAATTCTATTTCTACTCCTATTTGCCAGTTACAAAGTATAGACATTTAAGAACACTGTTGATTTGCTGTCTTTGCAGTACTGTCCTTCAATAAGAGACTGTGAACAAATCTTGACCTTTTTTAATATTTATATTTTTTAACATGGAGCGAACTAGAAGTGGTAAGCGAGCAAGGAGGGGTGTAGGATGTGGAACTACGAGACAAGGCGCTCCTTCCAGTGCTCCGGACAACACACAAGCGAGCATATCATCAGTCGCAGGACCGTCAGGCCTGTCATCACTTGGTCGGCTCCCTGTGCGTCTGATTACTGAAGAGCGTCACCAATCTGTTCGTCAGTGGTTAACACAACCTGCAAATCGAGCGGTTTTACCTTCTTGTCCTTGCAGTCATGGCCACAAATGTCATTATCATCGTTAACATCAGTCCAACCAGAAGCAAACACAGCTCAAATGTCACCCTATGTACAGACCGCTCCATATAATCCATATTCTGAAGAGCTCTTTGATGACACAATGCAATTGGGGTCAGAAGGCATTTTAAAAGATCAAGAGGCCGAAGAGGATGATTTTGTCTGCTCTCACGCCCAATCCTCAGAGGAGGAGAAGGAAGCTGGTCGGTCTGCAGAAATCCCGAGCGGTCAGCAATGCCTTGCAGTGCCTGTGGCTTCTAGCCTGCAGCTTGAAGATGTAGACTGTCAGGAACAGGAAGTCACCTGTGATGGTGATGATGATGACGACATTGCGGATCCAACGTGGTCTTTTCAGCAGCAGCTTGTGGGCGCTTCATCAGTGGAGGAGGAGGATGATGGGGTAGTGTCAGTGCGGGTCCAGCCTCAGAAAGGGAGAGGGCGGTCGCAAAACTCCGCTGACATTAATCCGCCAGCAATGGTCAGTGGTGGCAGCGGGAACATCCCAACGGGGGAAATGGAAGTTCAGCTGGCAGGGGCGTAGTTATAGGGGGTGCGGCGGTAGCAACCGCTATGGGTCCCTGCATCTTGAGGAGGCCCAAAAGCCCCTTTGACACATAAGACACCAGTATTGGAAATGGCACATGGTAACTGGCAGGTGTGCCAGTAGGGCAGTACGGGCAGTATTCCTGTCAGGGGCCCTAATCAGAAAGGGGCTAAGTGATATGTTAAAAAATAGGAACTAGTAATAGGTGGGGCCCCCATTTGATTTAGCTGCTTGGGGCCTTGTAACTGTTAAATGATGACTCGTACGGCAGCCCCTGGCTACCACTGCACCCCCTATAACTACGGCCCTACCAGCTGAACCTCCATGTTCCCCGTTGGGATGTTCTTGCTGCCACCACATATATGCCATTTTCTTGGGCCCTGGTGGAAAAAGTGATAGCGGGCTCCTGCCAGTTACCATGTGTCATTTCCAATACCGGCATCGTCTTATGTGTCAAAGGGGCCCTGTAGCAGTTGGTACCGCTGCACCTCGTATAGCTACGCGATACTCTTTTCAGTTAGCCATTGAAAGGAATAAATGATTTTAGCCTGTGAATTTTTTTCTGTGACTCTAAGGGTGCGTTCCAACGGCAGAGGACAAATACCAGTCGGTTTACCCGACTGGTATCTGTCCTGTTTTGCGGCCGTCCCCACGGCCACGGGGGGGACGGCTTTTCTCCGCCATTAGCAGAGAAAAGCCCTCCCCCCTCACTTACAGCACAGATTTCCGTCCGAAACCGACTGAAGATTGTGCTCTGTAGAAACATGTTGTGGGCTTAGCCCGCGGCGGAAAAACCGCCGGCGGAAAACCCGTGCAGTGGGTGACTGCTGCACGTGTTTTCCATAGAGCACCATTGTTGCTCCATTTTCGGCCGGTTTTTCAGGCGGGCCTGCAAAACCGCAAACCACCTGAAAAAACCGGCCGAAAACCCGTGCCGTGGGGACATGCCGTTAGAGCCAAATTGTCTTCACTAAGTTGTTCCACGTATCCCATTTTACTCTTATGGAAGGTAATTGCGGCTTCTCCCACATGTGTATAAAAATTAACCTGATCACATCTCCCATTGACTTTAATGGGGTTTGGCTCGGTGTTCGGCTCCAATTTCTCAAAATTCGAGATTCGGCCCGAACTCGAATGTTTTACGGCTCGCTCATCTCTAATGGGGACTTCACCAGCTTAAAGGGGTATTCCACGTATTTATAATAAGCTTATCTAAGTATAAGGATATTTCATTAGTTTCTAATCATTTGGGTCGTTCGATCTCACCAATTGTGAAAAGCAAAAGGCCATACTGCCGAGTCAGTGATTCGGTTGAGCAAAGGCTTTGGGCCTGCCATGGGGCTATATGCCTTGATGCAGCCTAGTAGATTGCCTATTGGTTCATTACTATACCTCCAGAAGTGTCTGATCTTAGCCATTTAACTCATTCAATTTTGCACTCAATAATGATCATGGCCTCTAGCTGGTTAAACAGAGTAAAGGGGCTTTTTTCTTTCATTCTGTCATTCATTGGTGATCTGAGATTGAGTGACAAGGTGCTGAACAGAGGCTCCAGGCCTGCCATGGCTTTATGTATGTACAAAAAGAGAGAACAGCCAACCCACAGGTCTTTATGGGAAGTTGCGGTGCCCGGATGCACGATCTAAGAAACGGCAAGTATCTGGTAGTAGTAGTGGAATATCCAGCACGCAATCAAGTTTGTGCTCTTACTCATAGCGACAGTGAGTAAGGGCGCACATACCCTAATGCCCGAAACGCGTTGGCGTTATTCTGTCTACTCCATGTCTATATCCTGCTGACCGCTGCATACTGTTGCTTTGCTGGTGAGTGCATTTTTGTAATTTTACTGGAAGTTCAATAAATTTTGCTGTTTTTAATTGGGAAAACTTGATTGCGTGCTGGATATTCCACTACTACTGCCATGGCTTTATGCCTTGAAGCAGCCTAGTAGATTGCCATTAGTTTATTACTATACCTCCAGAAAAGTCTGATCCCAGTCATTTAACCCATTAGATTTCACAGTCAATAGTGATCATGGCCTCTAGATGGTTAAACAGAGGAAGCGGGCTTGTTCCGGTGATCTGTGACAGAGGGCCCCTGGCTTGGCTAAATGCCATTACACACAGCAGATGGCCTAGTTAATTACTAACAGGCAATAATGCTTTGATGTCCTATAGGCACTGGATAGGAGGAGGACAACTCATTTGACCACTGTTGTTAATGAGCAGTATGGTGAATGATTTCGGCACTGCTTGGTGGTAGTATAGTATGTATAACCCTTGAAGTGCTGTTTTTGGACACTTTCATATTATCTGAAAACCGGACCCCACTGTTATCAGCCATGTAGCAGTCTACACATTGCATTTGTTTTTATTGAGCTGTTCATACCTGTTCTTCAGATTGACGGAGACGAGAAGATTCCTCCATTGGTCAAGTTGTGATGGGACAGCAGCTGCCTTAAACCAAGAGCAACCAAGAAAGAGGAAGGAGATGGACGAGTCAACCTCAGGAGACAAAGAAAGACTAAGTAAGCATTTAAAATTGCCAGGTCAGTACTGTAGAGGGAAATGACTGTAGGGACAATTTTCATAGAGACTATTTATAAGATTGAGGTATAGACCAGACTAGGTGTGATCTGTATGAATCCTGACTATTGATCACTACTACTACTACTGCTACTCGGGCATAGCTAGAGGGATGGAAAAGAAGCAGTTGTATATGGGCCGTGGTGTCTGGGTGGGAAGGGGGGTTGGGGGCTTAGGCGACCATCTTTTTTTTTTTTAATTGGTCTTCCAACCGATCTAAATATTGCTGGATACCTTTGTGTTGAGGTTGTGTCTAGGTTTCTATCTTTTTAATCACAAGAATTGTACTGAATCCTGCACTATTCTTGTCACTAAAAGTGATGGACCCTTGAATGCCAATTTGAACAAAGATTTAATTTGTCACTTATTTACAGGGCGTTCCCAACATAGGGCGACATGTATGTACGGGGCTGCGCCAGAAGTATGGCGTCTTTTCAGCCCGAAAACAGGCGCAGCCCCGTTCGCTCTATTTTTCAACAGGCACACTTCCAATATCAAGCGCATTACAGAGCACCCGCGGCACTTTGTAATGCGCCTGAGATCGGGGTGTGTGCTGGAGGCGTGTTGCACTACAACCATATGAAGATGGCACATTTATAGCTTCAGTACCGCAAATCCAGGCACATTACTGCTGGAATAGGTAGAGCACTTTAAAAGTGGTTTCCCTGAGCCAGAAGTGTCGTTTTGTAGCTAGAATGTGCTAAATCTATGACCCGCAGTAGAACAGGTTCATAGATTCAGGCACATTCTACACTACAAATAGGCGCAAAACAATGGCATCTGGGCGCCAAAAATCATACATATCGCCCATAGACTTTGATGGCACATCCTTCAAAGTCTGATAGGTGCAGGTCTCAACTCTGTGTATTGCAACAATCTTGGAAACAGGTTCCCAGATTATCGACTCAAAGTGGAGAGCTGTGCTTGACTCCATTTTATACAGTTACACACTTGTACTCGAACCTCCCATAGAATAGAATGGGGAATAGTGCGCAAGCATGACTGGTTCACCATTCTGAGCCCACACTTTCGGGGGCCCGTTAATGAGATCGGCTATCTTATTGGTATGCCATCAAAGTCTGTGGTAGGAACACCCCTTTAAAGCCACATTTTGTAATCCAGCCTGTATTACTGCGCCATATTGAGCTGGCCATACAGACAACAATTGTCAGTCTGTTGATTTCAATGGTACTGGCCATCTAATATGTATGAGGGCCAACGGGGGACGAGAAGGATTGAACAGTTGGATCTAAATTTACCTGAATCTGTTGTTCTCAGGGGGTTGTCACCAGAGGTGTCTGACTATAGCTTAAATCTCTCTCTTCATGCAATATTCATGCATACCCAGCTGAGCTGAACATGTAAGAGTTTGGGTGGCTGGGAAAGATACCCGTTGGCCAAACAAGCAATTAGCTGACTGCTGTCTAATGTGTTTGGTTAGCCCAACTAATGGGTTTTAAAGAGCATTTATACAGCAGCCACTTTCTGAAGCCTTGCTATGCCTCAAGAAGTGGCTGATTTCATCCAGATGCATATGGAGTCTTTTTTCTGTTGGATTACATATGAATCTGGCAGATAAAAACTTTGCCATGCTCCACCACTTGCCATATTACAGGAATATTGTCCTCTATTTTAGAGTGCCATTCATAGCCCCATAGAGCGACACACAGGATGACTTCTGGTATGAGATGAATCATGCAGCTCCTGCATATGGCTCTTGGATTTTCCCAGTTTTACATATATAACTCTTATTCATGGCATAATAAAAAATTATGCAGTTTTGGAATATGGTTAGTGCATCAATGCTTCATTATTTTCCAAATTTCTGTTTGCTGTCAGTGAATCTAAACACTTTTTTTCACTAGGAATCTAAGGAAACCTTCCCTGATCATGTCCTGCTTACACTGGTGCACAGCGCATTAGGCTGGGCTCACACTATGTTATTTTTTCCGTTTGAGTTATCCATCAGGGTATAAGGAAATAACGTCCATCAACAGGTACCGAGATTCAGCCATGGCAGCCCTATAGTTATTAATAGCACAAACATACTTCTTTGTGGACTAGGTTTGCTCTGTTTCCCAGTATATGCTTTCCCTGAGGGACTCAAAGCATAGTCTACTACGCTTATGTTATCCACACGGAGAGTCTGTACCGCTGGCAAATGGCGCAAACGTAGTTCACGTAATAGTACATTTGCTCTATTTCACCTTTATGGAGCCGCTGCGGCTATGTTGTAGTATCCATAGAGATACCGTTTTGGTATTTTTTATGATATCCCGATGGATACCTCTAACGAAGGCAATAACGCAGTGTGAAACCAGCCTTGCACTGTATTTGAGTCCTCCAGTGCACCTGGGTGGGAAGGTCATAATTAAAGGGGTTTTGCCACGATCTCATTTCAGACCTCCTGCATCCAGCTCTTCAGCTCTGTGTGCTCAAAAGGGAGGCGCATGTTGTTTTGTTTGAATTGCATATCATGGACCCAGCAGGAGGACATCACCAGGCCTTTCTTCTCTCTAGTCAAAGAAAGATCTGTTTATGTATAGAACTGTAAGTAGCTACATTGTAGTTCAGAGGTAAAACTTTTACCTTCAGGCATAAGGTCCTCGGTTCAAATCCCTGCAGGAACTAAACTTGTGGATTTTTTTTCTCTTTATCAATGCACAGACCTGATTGAGGTTTCTTTTTTTAATTTATTTGCACTGTTTGACTAATTACTAAGGAGTAGAATGACAGCACCTGGGGTTTGAACACTCAGTAGCTGCCTGAGAGGAGAGGTGATGTCTGAGCATGTGTGACCAGGACAGAGGAGCTCTCAGCCCTGGTCGTATCCCCTGGAGATGAGCTGTAAACAATGGATCACTAAAGGCGCAGCTAAAACAAAAATGTTCCAGAATTTTTAATAATGATGAATGGTGAACATGTTTATTATTATTTAATTTACAAACTTCTCACGTCAATTTTACTTTATGGCAAAACCCCTTTAAGACTTCAGTCTCTAGTCGTAAACTAAAAATGTTTCTATTTACTGAGCGCTAATTGAAATATTCTAAACAAGGAATGGAAACACAATTGTTTGTTAAAAAGATCCTACTTTTTCTCTGAAAACCCTAATTTAATGGAACATTTAACACAAAAAGCCTTTCCTTCCTTTAGCGTTTTAATGGTTAGACATAAAACAAAGGCATTTAATGGGACATTTCCATACATTGAGTGGAATACAGATCGTGCAGATATGCCGTCACAACCAACTTTGTAGGCTTGTATATCAAAAAAAGTCATAAAACACCCAAACAAATATTGGATTGGGCAATTCTATGATAAAGTATCCCTGTGACGCCGCATTAGAGAAAATTAGACACGAAAAAAGTCAAGTGGAAAGAATAAAGCTTGACTTTAAATAATCCTCAAATATTAATAGATGTTGCAATAACTTATACTATATAATAATTTATACTCCTAATACTACCCCTATCAAAATAAAAATACATATGGGGTACCCGCCCCGGTAAGGGCGACCCGAACCGGAACCTGGCCCTTACTATAAAGCACTATAATTAACTATCTTAGCCCAATATATAACCCTATATATCACAGAGTTCAGCTTCTCTCCTATATCATATAATCCTATATATCAGAGCTCAGCTTCTCTCCTCTATCATATAACCATATATATCATAGAGCTCAGCTCTTCTCCTCTATCATATGACCCTACATATCACAGAGCTCAGCTTCTCTCCTCTATCATATAATCCTATATATCACAGAGCTCAGCTCTTCTCCTCTATCATATACCCCTACATCTCATAGAGCTCAGCTCTTCTCCTCTATCATATGACCCGATAGATCACCGAGCTCAGCATCTCTCCTCTATCCTATAACCCAATATATCACAGAGCTCAGCTTCTCTCCCTCTTCTATATAACTCTATATATCACATAACTCATCTTCTTTTCTCTGTCATACAACCCTATATATCACAGACCTCAGCTTCCCTCCTTATATATAACCTATTATCACAGAGTCACTTCTCTCTTCTATTCATATAACCCTATATATCACAGAGCTCAGCTTCTCCCCTCTATCATATAACCCTATATATACAGGAGCTCAGCTTCTCTCCTCTATCTATAACCTGTATATCACATAGCTCAGCTTCTCTCCCCTATCATATAACCCTATATATCACAGAGCTCAGCTTTTCTGCCTCTATCACATCCTGCTCTTGCATAGGGTAAAATAAACCATCTGACCGGTTCCCTATACATTCTGCTGCCCTCATGCCCTTTCGAACCCTAGGCTATATTATACATGTATTTGTACCCTGTTTGCCTTTTAGTGTTCCTTTGTTGTGACTGGAAAAATGGGAAGTTTATTAATCTCTTAAGCAGAATACTATCAATAAAAGCAACTCAAGAAGACGAATCATCTTGACTTGAGATAATCTCCTCTATCTGAGAAATTGCCGGCGCTGTTACTTTTCTTGCAGCTTTCTTATCAGTGTTTCCTCCCCTTAATCTTTTTTTTCTTTCATCTTCTCCTTTTTTGATCCAATTTGCCTCACATTTCATTCAAAATCGAGAAGTATATTAAAGAAATTTCGTCATGTGTCTCAGGAGGTCAATTATTTTCCCCCTCCTACGCCTGCTTGAAAGTCATACGCTGCAACTGGAGCCTCCCTCCCTGCATTGTTTGCAGTAGAACAGAAAGATTGTTAAAGGGAACCATCACCTTGAACATCTGACCATCGGGCAGCATGTTGTAAAGCAGGAGGAGCTAAGCAAATTCGTGTATAATTCTGCAGGAAAAGTTTCAGTAGAACTTGGAGTTTATTCATTTACTGCTTAAAGGGGTTGTCTCACTACAAAGATTAGCTTTCAACATGTAGGGAACACAAAATGTAGACTTTTTCCAAATATTTTTGCCTTGTTCATTTTTTTTTTGTTTGTTTGTTGATGTGGTACAAGTGATTTTATCACCTGCTGAGGGCTCTCTGGTTTCTCTAAGGACTGACCTGTTTGCTTTGGTCTCCCCTGCTGTTTGTCTTATCTGATAGCAGGGAGTGACATCACACAGGTCAAGCTTCTTTGGATATGGTAGCAGGAGATTGTTTATCTAATCTAGATTAATTAGTAGAAGTCTGAATACAAGGAGCTCATATGCTAATTATCCATAGCTTGACCAGGAAGTGACAGGATGCACGAATGAAAGAATGCTGCTGAGACAGTAAGATGAGACAACCCCTTTAATGGGAGTTGAGAAGTCCAGTAGGCGGTCTTATCAGTGATGGACAGACTTTCTTGTATGATTATGCACACAGAGATAACTGTCAAGATTAGACCGCCTACTGGACTCCTTAACTGAGAATAAGCAGTGAGTTAAAAGAATAAATGACAAGTTCTTTCAAAACAGAACTATATACTGTATATAGCAATCTGTTCAGCTCGTCCTGCTCTGTATCATATTGAATACAGATCAGATGGCATGTTCACTGTAACAGAATCCCTTTAAATCGGTTGTCTCACTACAAGGATGACTTTTTATGTTAAAGATCTAGCAAAAACAAGTCACTTTGCAATATGTGTCCATTAACAGTGTCCTACCTATTCCTAGATATCCCCTCTTGTATGGGCTGCATCAGCTCCTCAGGTCACTATAGCTACAGACCTGTTCAATCTCTCCTGATAGGCTGTTAGTGCCAGTTGCTATAGCTTCAGACGTGGTGTCCTGAGCAGCTCATAACTGCAGGTCAGTAAACACTGAATTGAAAAATGAAAACAGGACTGAGGTAGGATGAATCGATGCAGTGAGAAAACCCCTTCAAGCCCCAACCTACTAAATAGGTCAGGTCCTGTGAATCAATCACTGGCCAAAGATGGAACAGATTTCCTCCAACCCTTCTTCCACACTAAGGCTATGTTTACACGATGTACTGCGCGCATACAGTACACGCCACAGTATATTGTATCTTTTGGGAGCTCGCGCTAATACGCGCGTACTCGGGGGGGGGGGGAGGAGGGGGTGCAGCCCGCCGATCCCATTGAAATTCATTACTCGCGGCGCGTATTCGCCGCAAATAATTGCCATGTCACTTATCTCACTGCGCGTACAATACGATTGTATTGTACGAGTGGGGAGAGGAGGAGTAATCCATGGTTCTCTATGAGACCTATGGATTACTTTAATTTCGGCACGCATCTCACCCGTATTAGAGCGCAAATACGCGGCGAAATGCATGCCGCAGTTACGCCGTGATAACATATCCTAAGCATCAATGATGCCACTAACAGGATGTGGCTCCAGACTAATAGAGTAGTCTAAAGTAGTACTCTCCAGCAAGAGTATGAGCGGGTTATTATAACAGACATGGGCACATCATCCCCTCTCCATAATTCCTCTTGAAATCCTATTTGCACCATACCTCTTATTTTGGTCTCCTTTTACCACATTTATTCCCTGTAATGTTTTGAGAGAGGAGTCATGGAGGATCTGCATCTGTTCCTATTGTCTCCAGACCATTAAATAGATAGAAAACATCAACACAATGCACTGATGGGTACAAAAGCCAATCTCTGGCTTATCATACCTCATGTCCTCAATTAGAAAGACATGTATGGAGCTAGGTGCATCGAAGTGCATTTTGTCATCTATTTTTTGGTGTATAATGAGCCTGAATGTATGAAAGTGGTTTTTGTACATTCATAAATGGTGTCTATAGTTCAACACGCCTCATCTGTGTATTTGCCGCATTATGGAACATAGGTGCATTAGTAATGCGCCAAACATGTATAAAGGCTATAGATAGGCTGGAAATAAAAGTCATTAGAATAGCATGTCAGTGAATAGAAACTATGGTAGTGATCTTGCTTGGTGGACCACAGGTCCCAGCAATACCTGTGCTGTGCTGGCTCTTGCTGTATGTAGAATAAAGGGTGAGAGCAGCAAAAATAAATTTCAAATTTAATGTAGTAAAAATTAAAAATTTTAAAATCTGAACAACATTATCAGTGGGTTATTTAATGTAAAATTAGTTTTAGATTCTATTAATTTTAAATACAAATCACTGCAAAGAAAACAAAAACCCTCAGATAAAACAAGCACCTTTATTTCAATATATTTAAAATCTAATAAACCCCTTCAAGATACCAGACACTGATAACTATGATAAGGGCAGTCATATAGCAAAAAGGGAACAAAACACATGCAGAGCATACAGTACGATAATATATGTCTTTACTCAGGATACCGATGCAATAGATCAGTCTCCAAAGTCTGCATATGATCCAATGAGATCCAAAAAAAAGAAAAATCTCACCCTAATTTGTCCTTTAAAGGGGATTTGCCAAGACACAAGTCACTTACCTTCTTATCAGCACAGGGAGAATGTCAACAAATTACGCTGAGTCATGAAAGCTGCAGGGCTGAGAGGGAGGGGGTGAGTAAGGAGTGAGGAATAAGGGAGCGTCTCAAAACTTAAGTGAAATAACAGTACAACAGTGGATTCTCAATACAGCAAGACACAGCCTGATAGACTGCACTTTCTACCCTGTGCCTTAAAAGCTCATTCGTTTTTCCTGTCATCAGATAAGAAGTGTTTCACGCAAGCGCGGCCTGTCAGCTCCTCGGTCGTGTCTAGTGGAAGCTTTCAGGTAACTAAGGGGGATTGAGAAATGCTGTAGCTCTCACAGGCTTCACTTTTTGTAATCACCTATATTTATAAAAGTGATTAAATACCCATTTTGGAGGTTCCCACGTCAACATTACATGGTGGCAAAACCCCTTTAAGTTGCTCTTCCTAATGGTAAGGTCATCGCCCCAAAGAGTGACTAAATTCTCCCCATGTATTATACTGTGGCTTTTCTGCATTCTGTGTGAACAGGTATCAATTTAATGTGTCACCTAGTGGTGGGGTATGAGACTCCTGCTCAGCAAATCACTGCACCAGTTTTATCTTTCCCAAGTAGCATAGGGGCCAAGTGTGCCTCTTTACTGGTTCATTTTTTCATTCCAGCCTTTGAGCTGTGATAAGGCCATGTTCCTGTTTTTTTTGATTAATTAATGTCCCCCATTTTTCTGTGGATTTTTTCTGTAAAATTAATGCAATACTGAAAATAACTTTATAACCTACTGCCACTGAATGTCTGGGCATAATTTTAAATACAGGTTTATAGTGAGATATTTTTTATATTTTTGAGATATCTATAATTGTATATTAATTTTTATATGAGAACCATTATTTAATTAAATTAAAAAAGAATTTAATTTTATACAGTTTTGATAATTAATAATAAATTACTTTTTATATGGTACTGGTGTAAGTGTAGAAATAATGGACATTTTTCCCTAACAGCAAATCTACTCCACTTCGACTCCTCAGGCCTCAAGGCAGAACACAATGTAAATAGGTCTGCCTGGTCCAAGCAGTAATGCGCCTAGTTTTGCCGAACCACATTCATATGTGTCTAATATTACGAGTGTGGTGTATGTGTCTAATATTACGAGTGTGGTGCAACAGCCTCCAGAACAGCTCCTCATGTTAGTCGCATTAAAAAGTGTCGAGTCTTGCGAACAATGCGCCTAGCACATTAAACATCATAGCCGACTCACTTTGGTGCATTTTACATCACAAAAGGGTGAAAAACCCGATCATACATGTCTCTCTTAGTGTTCTCCTAAGTGAATTAATTGACTATGCAGTGCTGATTCCTATTTGTGCCACTACTGCAACACATAAAATAGCATCACAGCTAAATTTTTAGAGATAAACTAAATGATATGTATATTTTGCATTAGAAAGTAAATGATATTGCATGTATTATGCTGTGAATTGATAAGGCTTGCAATCGCTTGAAGAACATGACAGCTTAGAAAGCCTGTGTCACTTTGTCTCTTGCTGGTAATGATCCGCTTTTTCATGAGGTTACTGCATGGTTGGCCATTACAGTCATTTGCAATCCATGCAGCTGCCCAGATAGGAGACGGTGTGACATGGTGCTTTTCTTTCTAGCAATTGGTGAAAGTCACATTGGGCAGTGGTCTACTAAATGGACATTGGTGTAATGTCCACATACTGGTGCATCTAAAAAAATTAGAATATCTTTAAAAAGTTAATGTCTGTAATTCAAGTCAAATAGAAAAACCCTTATAGACTCATTACACACAGAGCAATATATTTTTAGCATTTATTACTTTGTATGGGGATGATTATAGCTTACAGCTAATGAAAACCCAAAATTTGGTAGAATCAGAAAATTAGAATAATGTAGAAGACCAATCGAAAAAATTAACTGTAATACAGAATTTTTGGCCTCCTGAAAGGGCTATACAGTACATGCGCAGTACTTTGTTGGAGCTCCTTTTGCATGAATTATTGCATTTATGTGGCCACTGGAGGATTCAGTCTGTAGCATTGCTGGTGGGTATGAATCCCAGTTGCCTTGATAGCGCCTTCACCTCGGCTGCATGTTTGCTTTGGTGTCTCTCATCATAGATTTTGTATGGGGTTTAGGTCAGACTTCGACCTTGATGTCTAAATGAAATACAGAATCATCTAAAATCAGGGCTTTGGACACTGAGCACAGTGCAGTCCTTGTTCTCCTTCCAGGTAAGATGCTTCTGACGGTGTCCTCGGTCAATTGGGGTATTTGGCTTGACACCAAAGGGCCTGTGACAGTTTAGCCCATGTCTCGGATACATCTGTGTGTGGTGGAAGCGCTGACTCCAGCCTCAGTCCACTCCTTGTTAGTCACTCCCAATCTTGAATGGCTTTTTCTTGACAATCCTTTCCAGGCTGCGGTCATCCCTGTGACTTGTGCACCTTTTTTCTGCCACACTTTTTTTTCAACATGACTTTCTATGAATTTGCTTTGATACAACACTCTGTGAACAGCCAACTTCTTTAGCAATGACCTTTTGTGGCTTCCACTCCTTGTGCAAGATGTTAAAGGGGTTTTGCCACGACCTTATGTTGACGTGGACCCCAAAATGGGTAATTAATATTTTTTCTAAAATATAGTAATTTTATAAAAAAGTGAAGCATGTGAGAGCTGCAGCTTTAATTAGATTGCCCTTAGTTCCCTTACGGTTTGAATTAGCTGAACCAAGGGGCTCTGATCTGGCAAGCACCCTGGCCCCTTCTTGTATTGTTGCACTTCTTAAGCTGATGGCAGGGCACATGAGAGAGCTTTGAAGGGGAAGCAGAGCTGGCATGACCTGGGCATGAGCCTGTGTCTGCGTATAGAGATTTCCGTTGTAATCGCAATTATTCAGTCAGCTCTGTGCTCAGCCCTTTTCTCCTCTCCCCCCCCTGCAGCAGCTCCCCTTTTTACTTATATAATTACATTACTACTTCGTCCTCCTAGTCCATGAAGGCGCCTGCCCGGGATCTAATCTTTTCTTCTTGAGCAGATAAGAGGAGAACAACAAAACCTGTATGACAAGGTTTGCTCACTACATAGACAGAGACTGAATATCAGCCTCGGAGTGGCATGGGAGTGAGCGATGATCACGGAGGAGGCACTTGCTTTTTTAAATACCATGAACACAAACCTAACGCTCCTACCTTTTTATCAAGACTTAGAGGACAGCATCAGCCTGTTAGAGGAGGATATAAAAATAATAATAAACTTTATTTATATAGCGCCAAAAAATACCGCAGCACTAAACAAATTCAAGGTTAAACATACAGTCATTACACATTCAAAGTACTTACAAATATACACAATGTGTGAGGGCCCTGCTCGTGAGAGCTTACAATCTATAGGTGATGGGTAAACATACGGAAGAAGTGCCAAGTTTACAATGTCCAGCCTCATGATTCAATATATAGGGGGTGTTTTACAAGAAAAATGGATTGAACCTGCCACCCAGACCTTACATCTATATACAGATAAAATGGCCTGTGAGTGCCCAAGTGCATGGAGTGAAAGATGTGTAAGGATAGCAGTTAGGGATCTTGGTGGGGCCATACGAGAAGATTATTTTCAGGGCCTCTCTTAAAAACTGTGAGGGTTGAATGTGCCTGATCCGTGCCGCGTTAGCAATATTCGCAGAGAATAGTGCCGCACTAGTGAAATCTTGTATGACAGTATGGAGGTTACGGATTGATTGAGGAATTGTAGTCATATGCATCAGCAGAGCGAGAGGCACGTGTATGGGCGAGGTAGACAAGTACTAGGGAGGAGAAGTAGGTGGAGGAGAGCGCTGTGGAGAACTTTAATGTTGGAGAGTGCAGAGTTTATACTGTATCCAGGAACTGGATGGGCAACCATGGTCAGTGACTGGACAACGAGTGTATAGGCATCATATAGCTCTGTGAGAGAAAACAAGCCTGGCTGCTGCATTCTGGACAGAGTTGGAGAGGGAGAGATTTTGCAGAGAGGGAGAACCGAGTAAAGCCAAGGATTGCAGTAGTCAAGACGAGAAAGAATAAATCAGTAATGAGAGTATTGAGGTCGTTTCCGTCCACAGTGAGAAATTGACGGATTTGTGGAGATAATTCTTGAGGTGCAGGTTACAGGAGCGGCAAGGGATTGGATATCTGGGTAAAATGACAGATCAGAATCACATAAAACCCCTATAACAGCGGGCCTGCTGCCTAGTGATAAGAATGGTGGTACCACATACATAAACAGAAATATCAGGGGGGTTTGTTAGTAGATGGCGGAAAAACAAGAAGTTCAGTCTTAGTGAGGGTTTAGTTTTCAGATGGAGAGAGACATGATGTCAGAGACAGCGGACAGACATCCACTGGTGGTTTTGAAGCAAGGCTGGAATTGATGTCAACCGGGAGGAGGTGTATAATTGGGTGTCCATCCGCATAGAGAAGTACTGGGAAGCCAAATCTACTGATGGATTTGTCCAATGGGGGGCTGTGTACAATGAAAAAAGGAGAACCTAAGAACTGATCCCTTGAGGAACTCCCAACAGCAAGAGTGAAGATGAGAGGAGGTCGATAACCAGGAAAATGAGACACTGAAGGAGTGTTAGAGAAGTAGATGAGAACCTACGTCGGTATGAGCGGTGTCCTAGGATGCAAATGGTGCCGTGTGTAGCATGCTGATGAAAGTAGGAGAACCACAGTGTTCAAATGCTTTCAGAGAGAACCAAGAGAAGTCAACAATGAGTAGTTACCCTGAATTTGCAGTTAGAGGTCATTTGAGACTTTAACTAAGTGCAGTATCGTGGAGTGGCGTGATGGTTAGCTGAAACCTGATTGCAGGCGGGTCCAGTAAGAGAGTTAGCAGAGAGATATCTGATATAGGCGAGAGTAGACCAAGCGTTCCAGGAGTTTTTAGAGATAAGGTGCATGGTTTAGAGACTGGTCGGTTAGTTTTATCAGCAACATTATGGGTCCAGAGAGTGGCATTTTTAGTAAAGGGGTTTTTATGATGCGTGTTTTAAGAAGATGGAAAGATCCCAGTGGAGAGATAGAGGTTACAGATAAGCAGTAAGGTGAGAGAGGACAGCTGGAGACAATAGCTGGACTAGTGGGATGGAATTGGTCAGTAGAGCAGGTGGTGGGGGCGTGCATACAGTGAGAAGCCTGGACCTTCTTCCTCTGCGTCGGGTCAAGGGCTGCGATAAGATTAGAGTACGTGTCGGGGAGGACAGGATGGTATTATTTTGGGGATTGTGATGTCGCTGTATTGCCGGATATTCAATTTGTCTTTGAATTGAGTGGCCATGTCTTCATCACGAGGTCAGTGACCGAGCCGTAGCTTTAGGCCTTAGGAGTGGATGTGAGGTGTTCAAAAGGAGGGGCGTTTTGTGGTTGTTTTGTTAGTGTGGAGATGAGGGAGGTTGAAATATTTTGTTTGGCGCAGTTAATGGCAAGTGTGATAAGTCCTGAGCATGAATTTGTAGTGGAGAAAGTATGCAGGTAGCAAAACCCCTTTAATGACTGACTTTCTTTTGGACAACTGTTAGGTCAGAAGTCTTCTCCATGATTGTGTAGCCTACTGAGGGACCAATTAAAGGCTTAGGAAACCTTTGGGTGGGACACCATGGGCGACATGTATGATTTTTATCGTTTAGGACGCCAATTTTCATGTGCATTAATAATAGTGAAAGGAAATGCCCTGAGTTAGAACCCGTCCTACTGCAGGTCATTAAATAAAGGCACATTCTAGCGCACGACGACATTTCACTTCGGGCTCAGGTAAACCACTTTGAAAGTCGTTTTACCTGTTTCCAATCAATGTAATGCGCCTAGAATTGCCGTACGAAGCTATAAATCCTATAAACTTCGTACTGTCTAGTGCTCCCTCCGCCTCCGCACCGGTCCTTCCGAAATCAGGTTGCATACAAACGGCCTGCCGGGCGCTTTGTAATGCGCCTGATACTGGCGCAGCCCCTTTCATACATGTCGCCCCATGAGTCAACAATATTGACCTTTCTCACACTATTCTAGTTTTCTGATATACTGAATTTTGGGTTTTCATTAAGTATAAGCCATAATCCTCTACATTAAAATAAACAAATGCCTGAAAGATATTGCTCTGTGTGTAATTAGTCTATATAATACATGGGTTTCTCTATTTGATTTGAATAACGAACATATATTAACGTTTCTATGATATTCTAACGTTATTTGTAGCTTGATGCACTTCTGTTGGGCAATGTAGAAACTGCAATATTTCATAATATATTTTCACATGGATATACATGACAACATTAAAAACCTACTTTAAAACAAACATCTTGGACAGAACTAAACTGCAGTAACTTTTTTAGGATTATGTATATGGGCCATCATATCACAGCCAGCCACAGTGCCCCATATCATATGTAACTATGGTGGCCCCATTACAGTGATAGCTACAATACTATGATAACAGAGTCAATTATGGTTCCTCCCCCCCTCCACGCACACACAGCCAGCTGTAGTATCTCCATAATAATAGACACAGAGGTCCCAATATCATATATATAATGATAAATGCATTGCCCCCATTTCACAGCCAGCTATGGTGTCCATAGTGATAGATCCAGTGTCCTCTTATTACAACCAGTATCCCCATAGTAGTGATAATACAGATCCCCATATCACAGCCAGTTGTAGTGTCCCCATAGTAATAGACCCAGTGCCCCCATAGAAAGCCAGCAATATTGCTCCCATAGTAGTAGACGCCAGAGCCCCGCATATCACAGTTCAGCGTGTAGTGTCCCCATAGTAATAGACCCAGTGCCCCCATATCACAGCCAGCTATAGTGTCTCCATAGTAATAGACCCAGTGCCTCCATATCACAGCCAGCTATAGTGTCTCCATAGTAGTAGACCCAGAGCCCCCATATCACAGCCAGCGATAGTGTCTCCATAGTAATAGACCCAGTGCCCCCATATCACAGCCAGCTATAGTGTCTCCATAGTAATAGACCATGCCCTCCAATCACAGCCAGCTAAATGTCTCTCATTAGTAAATAGACCCAAGCCCCCATATCACGATCCAGCTAGTAGTGTCCCATAGTAGATAGACCCGAGTGCCCCCATATCACAGCCAGCTATAGTGTCTCCATAGTAGTAGACCCAGAGCCTCCATATCACAGCCAGCTATAGTGTCTCCATAGTAGTAGACCCAGAGCCCCCATATCACAGCCAGCTATAGTGTCCCCATAGTAATAGACCCAGAGCCCCCATATCACAGCCAGCTATAGTGTCTCCATAGTAGTAGACCCAGAGCCCCCATATCACAGCCAGCTGTAGTTTCCCCATAGCGATAGACACAAATCCCCCATATCACAGCCAAATTTAGTGGCCCTATAGTAATAGACCCAGTGTCCCCATATAACAATTGCAGCCTGTATTTCCCTTCCCCATACGTAGACCACAATCCCCCATATCACAACTAGGCACAGTATTTCCATAGCAGTGATACTGAATTTTCTCCCATATAACTGCTAGCCACAGGGCCCTGCAGCAGTGATAAAAAATGGTGCTCCATAATGGGGCCAACCACTCGAATTGGTACTTTTCCTGCTATTTCGGCTGCTCATCTGTTACCAGTATAGGACGCCAATAACTCCCCATGTTTGTTGCTTGGCATCCAGAAGGGATGTGCTTTGCCTGAGCCTCTGTGCTATTTAAGGTATGTTTTTTTGTTTCTCTAATGTAAGTTGGCATTGCAGTTAGAGCTGCAAATTGGAGACTGCTGATAAATATAGAAGATCACATCCTCACATATGTTTTCCAGACTCTCAGGAAGATAAGGAGATTCACAAGGATCGTCTCCCACCTGATGCATCGCTGAAAGATGTCTTGAGCCTCTCGGATGTAGAATGTTCTCTGTGCATTCGGTGAGTTATATAAAAATAAGGAAATAAAGTCTAATTTATGTGTTTTTGAACAAAATGCACAAAATGATCACATTTTAATCCTAGTCTAGAGTGTGGTGAAAAGTGACAATAAGCTTTGTAGCTATGGTCAGGAATGCTTCTATCTATATTCTGAATAGCAAATGAGTTTAGGGATATGTTCACACTAAGGATTTTTTATGCAGATTCCAATGCACATTCTCCATCAGGATCCACCTGAAAAACCGGGTGGGATATTCTTTCCATTGTTTTTTATGGGAATTCACATCGTAATTCACATTTTGGATTGCAAAAAAGAAGAGACCTGTCACCAGGGCTGTGGAGTCGGAGTCATGGAGTCGGAGTCGGTGCCCATTTTGCAGGAGTCGGAGTTGGAGTCGGTAAAAAATGGACCGACTCCTAAAATATATAATAAATTGGTACAGTTAGTTCAACACAGTGCAAAGATTTGGAGCGATGAGATGAAAGTCAGTAGATCGGGCTCTGATGGGGCAAATGGGTTTGGAAGAATCAAGGGAAAAGGGGGCTAATGGATTGAGAAGCTGGAAGAACTGTCAGGTTCGGTGGAAGAAGCCGATGATATGGGGAGGGGTCACAGCCAAAGATGGTGGAGACTTGACCAGGATTGATGGTGACCTCAATGCTGAGCTCTATGTAAGTGTCCTACAAGTTGTTACTTCATCCACTCGAGTACTGTGGGTATGAAGAGGGTGACATAGTGTCCAGCAGGACAATGACCTGAAGCAGACGTCAAGGTTGGAGAAGGAAGGGTTCAGTGACAATGAAGTAGAGTTGCTGTATTGGCCTCCATAGTCCCTAGACCTCAACGCAATCCAACACTTAAGGTATGTTTACACAGCTTATTTTGAGGCGCATTTTGTGGCATACTGCGCTTAATAAGCGGGGAAATGCATATTAAGCACAGAGAACTATGGATTACGCCTCCTCTCCCCGCTCGTACAATACGGTCATATTGTACGCTTGGGGGGGAGAATTGACATGTCAATTACTTGCGACGATTACGCACCTCGAGTAACATGTCGATGGGGCCGGCGGGCTACCAGCCCTGCCGCGCCTCGGGAGTACGTGCTGATCAGTGCGAGCTCCAGAAACACACGGTGTACTGCGGCACACACTGTACGCACCGCAATACACCGTGTGAACATACCCTTAGAGTTGAAGAAAAAGCTGTATTTGTGTAGAAGAGTCCTGGATCAGATTTTGGTCAAGAGATGCTTGAATATGATCCAGAGCCCAGAAGGATTCAGGCAGTGCTGAAAGCCAAATTTTGATTTTTAGGAGCAAAACAGTAACAACGCAGTTACATGCCAAGAATCTGCAGAACTAAGCAGATTATAATGCTATATAATTTATGTATACGATAGGTAAGATGATTATCTATAAAATGGTGGGAGCCTCATGTTCAAAGCTGTAGTGGATGGTGAGATATGGAGCCTGAAAGTCAAAAGTTAAAAACAGTGTTATCCTTTAGCTTGTCAGTGTCTGTTCTACCTAAATAGCGTGATTATTGTATCATAAGGTGATAAACAGCCTGATGTGACCATTTTACTACAGTAAAGTTATCACTTAAACATGCGCCATGTAGAGTATGAGGGAGTCGGGAGTCAGAGTTGGTGTCAGGAAAATTGAGGAGTCGGAGTTGGAGTCGGAGCTTTGGCTTACCGACTCCACAGCCCTGCCTGTCACTACTTTGATTCCAATCCTGTCAGAGTTTCCATCTGGGAGCCGCAAAGCAGAATAGCCCAATTACAATGGGGCCATTACAAACCGAAAATCTATGGCATAAATCCAAGGGTATCGCCTCCGATATCTGTTGGGGATCTGCAACAGATTTCTTTATATGGAAAAATCCATTGTGTGAGCTTACCCTAATGAAGGAGAGAAGGGGGTGATTGATTGGCGGGCAAGAAATAAATTACAATGAGGCAATATATATAAAAAAGGAAAGGTTTATTACATAAATAGAGAAATAGACTTAAGATAGAATAAAATGATACTTAGCTGTCAGTTACAGATGTTACCGATGCATAGTTCTCGCACACAGTGAAACGGGGGGCCCCTTGCTGTACCTTGAAGTACAGCCCATCTCGCAGCACGATGACACAGAAAGGGGGGGGGGGGGGGCTGGGCACCATGTCATGCCCCAGCAGAGGCTCCAACTCTCACTGGCACATCCTGACTTTTTATACTAGTCAGAGCTGTCTCCCTTACCGCTCAGAATGCCCAAACTTGGCATCTCTTATGTCTAAAGTGGTCTAGTCAGCTTTACCAGACTTCTTAACTATCTGATCATCCATACATGGGGCAGTATGAGAATAGCTGTGCATTATGTAATAGTATCAGCTTCTGATCAGTACAGTGGGGGGAGAAGAATCTGCTTTGAAACTACTGAGCAGTCAGGGAAGGGTCACCAAGGTCAAATACTGTGAGCAGAAATAGACCCTACTGACATGACAGCTGCAGCAGAAAGACATAGGGATCTATTAGACTTGATACCACTATACATATGTCTTATATATATTGTATCCAGCATATGTCTTATATAGACTGGATACAAAGTATATTAATGAGACATAAGATACATATTTCACATCTTATAAGACACACTGTATAATATACATCCTATACAGGAATGTAGTAACATTCCTATTACCTTAAAGAGAACTTGTCAGGGGGTTTATGCTGCCCTATCTGAGAGTCGGATGTGATAGAGCAGGGGTGTCAAACTGGCGGCCCTCCAGCTGTTGGGAAACTACAACTCCCATCATGCCCACTGTTATAGATTATACAAATGCATGATGGGAGTTGTAGTTTCCCAACAGCTGGAAGGCCGCCAGTTTGACACCTGTGTGATAGAGGGAGAGGAGCTGATCTCTGTGAAATATAGTTTTCTATGATTTGTATCAGGAGTAAAAAGCAGTGCAAATCCTGATAGGACTCCTTTGGTGACCGTAAGAGTTCTGCTTACCCCTTCCATATACAGTGATTGACATCATTCCCTATTTCAATGTGTGTACAGAGCAATTTGGTAATGACCTTTAATTTTGTTCTTTACGTTTTTCTATTCAGAATTTTTGCTTTACATCATATAACCCTATGTATCACAGAGCTCAGCTTCTCTCCTCTATCATATAACCCTATATATCACAGAGCTCAGCTTCTCCTCATACTTTATCATAAATATACCACTAATATATCACAGAGCTCAGCTTCTCTCCTCTATCATTTAACCCTATATATCACAGAGCTCAGCTTCTCTCCCACTATCATATAATCCTATATATCACAGAGCTCAGTTTTTCTCCCTCTATTATATCCTGCGCTCACATAGGGTACTATAAAACATCTGAGAAGGTTTCCTTTAATTCTTGAATTCTTGTTCTAGGATTAAGGATATAGATCTTTCTCCTCCAGTGCTACACTATCATTCCCGATTGGACCTATGTCACCAAACCAAAGTATTTGGTGGGGTCACATCTCCCTATGTTTGCATAGGTTTTTCGGTAATTTTTCCATCTTTCTTGTCAATACCATTTGGGGGACACAGCACCTTGGGTATAGGCCCTCGCCCTAGGAGACTGACACTAGGCGGAACCAAATGTGTTGGATCCACCCTGATGGACTATATCCCTCCTACTGACGCCAGGCTACTTGGTTTTAGCCCAGTGTCCGTAGGAGGCAAACACTGTTTTGCAGGTCTGCGGAGTTTGTTGTTTTTTGTTTTTTTATTCAGTTGGTGATTGAGCCCCTGGCTCTCACCTGTTGGATGGTGATTGAGCCTCTGGCTCTCACCTATTGGAGGGTGATCGAGCCCCTGGCTCTTACCTATCAGGGGGGACGTCAAGGTCTGTTTTCTCCATGACTAGTTCCCCCCCCTGAGGGCGTCAAGAAACCGGTCAGTTCTTTAGCTGGCCGAGCTTCCTTGTGCTGCTCCCCTGTCCCCACTTGCCACCTTCGCGGTCTTTTTCTGATTCCGGTAACCCCACCTCCGGGTGCACTGGTACCGAAGGGGTGATGCCGCAACGCCCGAAGACGTTTGATTGATAAGTACCCTATCTTCCTCCGCTTGGGGATAGTTGGGGTTCTCTGTTTCGTTGCTGGAGCTGGCGGGCCTCAGGAATTCCGTTCTCTTGCAGCTCTCCGAGTGAGGGTTGTCCCAGTGGTGGAGTCTTGTGAGGTTTCGATTATTTTCCACCCCGGGCCCCCTAACAGGTGGCAGGGCTTGCTTTGCTCACTGTGCCATTTTCTGGGACAACCATCACGGTACCGCTGCGTTTCCGCCGTGTTACTGCACCTCAGGACTTATGGATGTGATTTCTAATTTAGTCCCTGGCTTAGGCCGCACTAGGCCTCAAATAGGCCGCGCCCTTCCCTGGGCTTGTCCCAGCCCCGGCTGTTTGGGGGTGGAGCCTAATCACCATTTTCCTCCTGGCTGCTGCTTGCTGCAAGTCTCCTGACTTCCGCAAAGGACACACCATCTTGGGTTGGTAAGTGTGCCCTTTGTGGGCCAGTAATCCTTACCCTTCCCCTGCAGCCATGTCCCTGTCCAAGGAGAAAGGGTCAAATCCGCCCACGCCCAAAGCAGTGGCGACTTTTTTCCCCTGCGCCTGCCGCCACAAGAAATTCTTTTGTAGCCAGCCCACTGCCCTTTGCATAGTTCCTCAGCCGACTGATGCAGGTCATGGCCCCTTCTGCCAGTGGGCAACCTGTCCAGACGTCCAAGGCTATGATTTTGGCCATAGAGCGTACGCCGTCTCTGCTTGCTGCCCAGCCTAGCACCTCCCAGGGCTCTGCGATCAGCGCATCCCGTACGCATCCTCCTCGCTGTCACCTGAGCTCTCTCCGGACAGACAGTGGACAGAGATGGAAGCTCCATGCCTGAAGAACTGGTTGTCAGGGAGTGGAAACATTCACAGGTGTTTGTTTCCTACTACCCAACTGGATACCCTTTGTTCTTTTCCAGACGAATCAGTGACAAGGCGGTCAGGGATGCCATCAGTGGATGCCCCAGTCTCCCGACTTAAAAGGGCCGCCGCCATCCCCGTTTCAGATGCTGCGACCTGCAGTGACAGCACAGACAAACGGCTTGATGGTCTTTGTAAAGCCATCTTTGAGGCGGCCGGGGCTGCTTAATCTAGTCGAAACAGCTGCAGCAATGGCTATCAGCTGGGGCCTCTATGGAGGAGCTGTTGGTTCTTACTTCCCAGCTCATGCGGGCTGCTAAGTTCCTTTCTGAGACGTCTCTTGAATCAGCTCGTCTAGCGGCAAGAACGTCGGCTAATGCAGTAGCCGCGCACTGCTCTGTGTGACTAAAATCTTGGTCGGCAGACACAGATTCCAAAAAACTGTTAACTGCGCTTCCTTTCACTGGTGGTAAGCTGTTTGGCAAGCGTTTGGAAGAGATTATTTTAGAAGCCACAGAGGGTCCAAGTGCTCTCCTCCCTCAGATCCACCCAGCGTAGCGGTGTCCATGCAAGGGACGCCCCAGTTTCAGTCCTTTCGGGACTTTTCCTACAGACCGGCTGCAGAGAAGGCTTCTCGTTCCACAGATGCCAAGCAATCCTCAACCAAGCCAGCCTCATCCTGGTGGTCTCGCAGGTCGTCCGAAGGCCCATCCGCCAAGTCTTCCCAAGGATCCATCTCGGGTGGGGGGCCATCTTCTCCAGTTTAGGGAGATTTGCCAAGTCCAGGTCAACAATGCCTGAGTTCACAAAGTCGTCAGGTCGGGGTGCAGGATTAATTTTTTATCCATGCCCCCAATGCGTTTTTTTCGGTCCTTATCGCCCGCTTCTCCAGCTTGGACAGCAGCATTCTTACAGGCAATTCATATCCTCCTCCTTCGGGTGTAATCATGCCGGTCCCCGAGTGCAAGCAGTTCTAAGGTTTTTACTGAAACCTCTTAATGATCCCCAAAAAAGACGGCTCAGTAAGGCCAGTGTTGGACCTTAAGGAGTTCAACCGGTATGTATGAGTTCCCGGTTTCCGCATGGAGTCTTCACCGGTCGGTGGTGGTGTCCCTGGAGCAGAGCAACTTTCTTGCCGCTATATGCTTATACATATGTCCCGATTGCCCAGACCTATCAGCGGTTTCTGCGTTTCGCAGTAGGCTCAAGGCATTTCCAGTTCAGGGCTCTGCCATTTTGGCTTCGCAACTGTGCCAATGGTTTTCACAAAGATCCTAGCGCCCCTGTTGATGATTCTGCACACCAGGGGCGTTACCATCATTCCATATCTGGGCGACCTTCTAGTGAAGGCTCCATCACAAGACGCCTGCAGGGATAGCATCAGCATCACCCTGGACGCTTAGGCGCGCTTCGGTTTGGTGGTCAACTTCGACAAGTCCTTTCTGACCCCATCTCAGATGATAGAATTTTTGGGGATAATCCTCGATATTCGGGTGGACAGTGTTTCTTCCACCAAAAAGGTTTAGCACTTACGGGTGGGTGTTTCTTTATTTCAGAAACGTAACCCATATACTCTTCGCACTTGTATGCGAGTTCACGGCAGGATGGTGCCTTCTTTTGAGGCGGTGTTCTATGCACAGTTTCATTCGCGCCTCATGCAGCAAGCAATCCTGTCTCGTTGGGATGGTTCTCTAACATCCCTGGGCAGAGTTATTTGTCTTCCACCCCAGGTCCTAATCAACCTTCCCCGTGCTCCATCAGGGGAAGTCTTTTTTTTTTTGCCCCCGCAATAGTTGATCATCACCACAGACCCCAGCACGTCGGGGTGGGGCACCGTCTTTGGCACCAGGACAATATATGGTCTCTGGTTCCTCAGAGAATCCATTCTCCACATCAATATCCTAGAACTCAGAGTAATTTTTTCTAGCATTGTTGCATTGGTCACCCCTCATTCAGGGTTGCCCGATTTGGATTCAGTCCGACAACACCACGGCAGTGGCCTATCTAAAACATCAAGGAGTCACCAGGAACCGGACGGCTTTTCTGGAAGCCTCAAGGATCCTTTTCTGGGCGGAGTGTTCATTTCCGATCTTGTTAGTAATTTTCATTCCAGGGATGGAAAACTGGTTGGCCGATCATCTCAGTCGGGCATCAGCAGATCCCAGGGAGTAGGCCCTTCTGTTAGAGATTTTTCATCTTCTCTGCCAGAGGTGGGACACTCCAGACATTGATGCCCTGGCTCTCGCAGCGGATGCGCTGGTTCTTCCATGGAATTAGTTTGCTCTGATCTACCTCTTCCCTCCATGGCCCCTGCTTGCTCGTGTGCTCAAACACCTCAAGTCCGAGAGGGTTCCTGCCATTCTCGTTGCCCCAGATTGGCCCCACAGAGCTTGGTATACGGATCTCGTCGCCCTATTGGCAGGCACTCCTTGGCCTCGTCCTCCATGGCCAGACCTCCTTTCTCAAGGTCCATTGTTCCACCTCACTTTACCACTGCTGCGTTTGATGGAGTGGCTCTTGAAACCATAATACTGAAGCCTCGCGGCTTGTCGGATTCGGTCATCCGGCCCATGATTTGGGCACGTAAGCCTCAATTCTACCGGATCTATTACTGCACCTGGAAGGCCTTTTTTACCTGGGCCCAGGGTTTTTTTATTCAGTCAGGCCCGGAGCTTGGGCTCGACCTTTCTTCCCTGAGAGGGAAGAGGGCAGATTTAAATCTGGTTTTGAAGGCCATGGAGTCTTCATCACTTCACTGTTCGGCTCTACCTCTCGGCCACTGAACCTTTTAGGTGCTCTGATTTCCTCTGTCATTCAACAGGATCCACGCATAGACCTGGCAGCCTCTAAATCCACCAATGCCAGCTGGATCCAGTCTGCAATTTCGGAAGATTATTGGTTGAGGTCCGAGCTTCTTCCGTTGCGGGTCACTGCCCATTCTACATGAGCAATTGGTGCCTCCTGGGCGCTTCAGCTTTGCAGATTTGCAAAGCTGCCAACTGGGCTTGGTCCATACCCTTTCTAAGTTCTATCAGTTCCATACTTTGGCCTCGGCAGACACAAGCCATGGCCATAAGGTACTTCAGGCAGCAACGTGCGAAGATCTGCTACTGCTGATGAATTTTTTAGTTGTTACATTTTGTCTCCCACCTTCTGGGACTGCTATTGAACATCCCATTGTAAAAAAAACTATATTGCACAGATTTATCTATGCTGTCAAACGTTAAGACCAGGGGAAACTTTTTAAACCGGGGGCCAGTTCACGGTCCCTCAGACCATTGGAGGGCCGGAATATAGTTTAAAAAAAAAGTTTTACTTTGTGGGTCGATACAATTACGGTGATACCCAATTTATTATTGTCCCAGCAGGTATAGGTAGATTTAGGTCCCCCAGCAGGTATAGGTAGATTTAGGTGGCCCAGCAGGTATAGGTAGATTTAGGTCCCCCAGCAGGTATAGGTAGATTTAGGTGGCCCAGCAGGTATAGGTAGATTTAGGTGGCCCAGCAGGTATAGGTAGATTTAGGTGGCCCAGCAGGTATAGGTAGATTTAGGTGGCCCAGCAGGTATAGGTAGATTTAGGTGGCCCAGCAGGTATAGGTAGATTTAGGTGGCCCAGCAGGTATAGGTAGATTTAGGTGGCCCAGCAGATATAGGTAGATTTAGGTCCCCCAGCAGGTATAGGTAGATTTAGGTCCCCCAGCAGGTATAGGTAGATTTAGGTCCCCCAGCAGGTATAGGTAGATTTAGGTCCCCCAGCAGGTATAGGTAGATTTAGGTGGCCCAGCAGGTGTAGGTAGATTTAGGTTCCCCAGCAGGTACAGATAGATTTAGGTCTCCCAGAAGGTACAGGTAGATTTAGGTCCCCCAGCAGGTACATAAGGCTAATTAAAAATAAAAAGCTAACGGAACTCACCTTAACTCGCTCCCCGTCGCTGTCGCTGCTCCCGGTCTTTCTTCATAGGCAGCGCCGCAGCGTGATGCCGGTCACGCCAACTGTGCTGTGGACTCTGGTGAGGCGCATCCTGCCTGCGCCTCACCAGAGTACTCTGCAGAGCGGAGAGCCCCTGCCCTCCGCTCCGCAGAAGCAACTGTATGTGTGTCCAGCGGACGCACATGCAGTTAGTCCCGGCGCCGCTGCCATCACCGATCGCTAAGGTCCTAAGCCGATACCTTAGCGATCGGTATCGACTTAGGACCCTAACAATCGGCGGCGGCGGATAGCGACATCGTCGGGGACCACTGTGGGTGGGGGACACTCTGCAGCTGATGGGAGGTGCCCGAGGGCGGACACTTACAATATATGGGAGGTGCCTGTGAGTGGTGGAGGGCGGACATTCTGGCGATTTCCCCCCTCTGCCACTCACAGGCACCTCCCATATATTGTAAGTGTCCACCCCCAAGCACCTCCCGTCCGCTGGGTGAGTGTCCGCCCCCCGAAGCTGGCCCTGCTATTGCGCTGCTCGTGATGGCTCTCATGTTACCTGTCACCGCCCATGGCACCTCCCATCATATGGTGATGAGAGGCATCACAAGCAGCGCGTCAGCAGGGGCCAGCTTATAGAGAGCGCAACAGAAACTCAGAGGACTGCGGCTCTGCCGCTGAAACCGCCAGTGTCTTGCTAAATGTCAGCGATCGGCAGCGGCGGGCCGGATAAAAATCCTCGGCGGGCCGCTAGTGGGCCGTAGTTTGCGTTCCCCTGGTTAAGACAGTGTAAACTTACATTAGACAATGCGCCATATTGTCTGGTCTGACTTTACATCTTCTTTTATATGGTTTATTTTAATGCCATTAAATCCGTCAACATTTTGGCGCAATTTTTTTGCCGTGCTGTCTTGCACACTAAGCCACACCCTCTTTATGTGAAACCACACCTTTTCAGAAGTCACATCCCTTTTGTCAGACAAGGCGCAGAAGTGCCTAAAATACTTAATAGATTGGGTGTAAAGCATATTTGCCATTATTTTTGTCACAACTTATGGGACTATTGCCCTAATAAATGTGCCCCTATATGTTTTTTTACTTATACCTTTGTGTGGAATAATGTAATCTATGACTACTTTACTCCATACTAGAGAAAAAGGGGTATGCCAAGCCATACTGGCCCAGTGTTTGCCACAAGGACACTCTTTGGATATATGCCAGGTCAGTTGGGGTCTATGGTGCATATGCCAAACATAAGGCCAAAACGAGGTGTGAACAGACCCTTAGATTTTGATCCTCCACTACAGGAACAGGGGTTGATATGAGTGGTTCCAGTATTGTACAGCATTGCTAGCGCCATATAAACAGCAGCAAATACATAAGGCCATATGTATGAAAACTGTCTTGGTCCAAGACTTTCTTTGTTGCCCATAGCAACCAATCCCCTGCTCCCCTTTCATTTTATATAGTGCTCTGAAAAAAATGAAATGGGCGCTCTGATTGGTTGCAATGGGCAACAAAGAAAGTCTTAGACCAAGACAGTTTTCATACATGTCCCCCATAGACTCTGATGCAGCATTTCTGAGGTTAATTGAGTGAAGTCTGCAAGTTCCTACCCATGGTTTTTACACGCTGTTCCCTGCCGTCTCTGCAGAGCAGCATGACAGTCCTTCAGTCTATTTAGAGACACATTTAGTGGGACTTGGAGAGGCTGGCATGTTTCCCTGGAAACTATATGCAGAAAGGAGTTTCATTGTTGCAAAAAACACAGCCGGAGTCCATGCAGAAAGCCAAAACCGCAGAGAGCGTGTCCTTGTAGAAAGAAACAGATCGCTGCTATTCCTCACACATAACACCACGGACTGAACGCCTCTGCTCATGCACTGCGGAGCTGTCTGTCTCCTCTGGCAGGAGCCCTGGGTACATAGGGTACAATGTGTACGGCCGTGTTCTTCATGTCAGGAAGCTGTTAAGGGGCCACTTACCTTTATACAGTAGACAAGATGCTTTAGAGTATTAATATCAAACAATACCATACAATTATTCATATGTTTAGAGGCCTTGTAATATCTCCTGACATATCTGGCTTAGCAAATACTTGTGTTCCCTGTGAAATACCAATTTTGTAGCATCTTCTCTTATAAGGCCTGTAAAGCATAGTTAAAGGGGTTGTCTCACTACAAGGATTGATTTTTATGTTAAAGATCTTGCAAAAACAAGTCACTTTGCAATATATCCCCATCAACAATGTCGCACCTATTCTGAGATATCCCCTCTTTTATGGGCTGCATCAGCGCCTCAGGTTGCTATAGCTACAGACCTGTTTGATCTCTCCTGATAGGCTGCCAGCACTGGTTGCTATAGCTACAGACCTGGCTTCTACTGCAGCCTAGTAGGAGCCAGTAAACACGCCCCTGAATTCAAAGTGAAACCAAGAAAACAGGACTGAGGTAAGATGAATCAGCGTAGTGAGACAACCCCTTTTAGATACTGTTGGAAATCTGATGGTACTTAAATATCGCCACGCCATGGTTTGGGCTGAAGACCATGGTCTGTTTTCGGATTTCCTGCCAGCCCAGTACATTGGGGCTACGGGAATCCGACGGAGAATAGAATATGTCCTATCTTCTGCCGCACAGCTGGCGGTTTAGAAAACCCACAGTAGAAAATCCTTCCTGTTTTAATAAGCACTGATTTTTTTTATTGCGTCTACACCCACTGGTACGTCGGTTTTTGACTGATTCTAAATGCTGAATCTGCCGAAAATCTGACCATAAACCAGAGTCGTGTAGACTTAAAGGGGTTGTCTCACTACATTGATTCATCTTACCTCACCCTTTTTTCTTAGTTTACTTTAAATTTCCCAGGGGGCGTGTTTCGGGTTCAAAGGGGCTGAGTAGAAGCCAGGTCTTAGCTATAGAACCAGTGCTGGACCCTATATGGGGGATTGAACAGGTCGTAGCTATAGCGACCTAGGAGCTGATGCGCCCATACAACCGGGATATTAAAATGGTAGGCCCCTTTTTAAATGGCATTTTATGCAAAGTGTTTTTTTTTACAAGATCTTTAACATAAAAAAAATCCTTTAGTGGAAAACCCCCCTTTAACCCAAACCTTGTTGTGTGTTCCTCTGTTGGGATAGGTTCACACTCGTATCACAGGTTCCGTTAAAATGATTAAACAACAGGGAAATAACAGTGCCCTTACTCTTTTGAGGTTTGTTGGGCACCGTTGGTGTCCAATGTATAACTGGTCCAGTTCCAGTTCTGCGACTGAGGTCCAGAACAGAACCTCCAAAACAAATATGAACCTGGCTTTATTCCTTGTATTACTGAATCTGTCAGCTGGGTGTTAGCAATTTTTTGGGGGGGGGGGGGGGGGGGTCCCTTTGGGTAGTTAAATTGTCCGTCAGTCCATGTGCAAGGACACACCCTTTGTAAACTGGAATGTTAACCCCTGTGACTGATTCAAATCATTTTAGGGGGAACAACAGAGGAAAAGCATAACCCAGAGATATGAGAAGATGCTGCAGAATTGTTATCTCACGGGGAACATAAGGATTTACTAAATCAGACCTGACAGGAGATGTTACAGGGCCTCTTTAATAAGCCCTGCCACTTGTCATGTAATAAACATGGAATCATCACTGCAACATGTTTCCATATCTTGTAAACTAAAGTATTGAGATTTTTTAGTCAGTTGCCCCTGTGGGGTGTCAGTATGTCCGAGACATGTTGGCCATGTTCAACGCTTAAAATGGGCGATTTCAAATTACGGCGGGGGGTATCCAGTCTTTTCGGGGAAACCAAGTTTCATGAGAACTATGGTTAGTCTTCTCCCGCTCGGAGAATACCCGCGGGGGGGGATAAGTGACAAGTCATTTACAGCGGCGGGAAACCCCGGGGGCAGAATTTGTCCCATGGGCCGGGAGGTGCCCTCCCCTGCCGCCCCGCCCCTCCTCACGGTGTAATTGCGGGGCGAAATTACGCCCCGCAAATAAGCCGTGTGAACATAGCCTTAGGGTATGTTCACACTGCGTTTTTGGATCCGAAAATCGCATCCAAAAACGCAGCATCGGTCGGATCAAAAACGCATCCAACACGCAGCTGTGTGTTTGGATGAGTTTTGGCTGCAGCAGGATCACACCCTATAGTTTATAATAGGGCTCCAGCTGCGTCTTTCGGATCAAGAATTGACCGGGTATGTTCACAAGGCTCCCAGAGTCAGAAACCGAAAGTGATACTAAAACTGGAACATTCTGACCTTGATTTTGGTACGTCTGCTGCTACTTGGAAAAAATTGACAGGTACAAAATGTAGTTTCAAAAAGCTGCCATTTACAGCGGCACAAGTAGGAATTCCGATTGAAAGTGAAACCATCCCTGACTGTGAACTTGCATTTTTCCAGTTATTTGAGTGTTTTGTTGGGACTTCAAAACGAAAAAATTTATTTCAGTATCGAACTTTTAAATAGGCCACCCAAGAATAAAGTGGTAACGAACCCAATGTTTAAAAATGGAAATCTTTTTTTGAATCTTGGGTACAGGGGTAAAAAAAGTAAAAACTTACGTGCCGACCCTTTCGGGCGTTCAAAACCCCCCTTAAAAAATACCGTTTGGGAGAATATTTCTTTTGGGAAGGGTTAATCCTTTTTGAAAAAGTACCCCTAAAGGGGGTAGTCTTCCTTGTGGGGGTTCCCCAAATTTGATTTAAAAATAAACAAAAAGGGTGCCGGGAAAACAATTTACAACATACCTTGTTGCTGTGAAAATTTCTTTCTGCTTTT